>PVIY010008754.1:0-75473 GCA_004026745.1 Myrmecophaga tridactyla | reverse complement strand
CACTGTCGCGGCCGCTGCCACCCCGCGCACGGCCGGGTCTGAAAGCGGCGAGAGCCATGGCGGCCGAAGCCCTGGCCGCGGAGGTCGTGGCCTCGCGCCTGGAGCGACAGGAGAAGGACATCCGCTGGCTGTGGGCGGAGGTGCAGCGCCTGAGGGACGAGCCGCTGAGCGCGCCCGAGCGGTGCCCGGCCGAGGGGCCGTGCCTCCCGCGGGAGGTGGCGCAGCTCCGGGCCGAGAACCGCGACCTGCGCCAGCGCCTGGATTACTTGCGGCTGTGCCTCGCGGAGGAGCTGAGCCGCCAGGCGACGCGGGAGAGCGCGGCGCTGGGGGAGGCGGCGGCGAGGCCCCAGGAGGCCGGGTGGGCGGCCGCCGGCGCGCAGGTAACTCGGGCGGCGGCGCGCGGGCTGGCGGCCACTGTCGGAGGGGAACCTTCTTTAGCCGGCCGGGATGGTGCACTGACAGCAGATTTGGACGCTGGAAGGACAGGTGCGAGGTTGCGCGGTGCTCCGCAGGATGTGCCTTAGGCTTACTGCAGGTGTCCCAACCCTGCCCTGTCCCACCATCCACTGCCCAAGTGGTGTGCCCACCCCACCTGGCCTTATCCCGCCCAAGGTCTCTGCACGTGTGTCAGCCCTCACCGGTCCCGCCCGGTACCCTGCAGAGTGCGCTGACTCTGCCCTGCGCCGTCCCACCCAGAGGGGCGCAGGTGTGTCCAGCCTGTCCTGCTCGCCGCCCGCAGGGTGTGCCCCTTGTGAACCAGTGGGGTGTGCCGTAGTCAGCCCGGGACAGCTAGATTGTCTTATCAACCGCCACATTGACCTAATGGTCTAACTTTTCAGCTTTTCCATTCAGTTGTCTGCCACCTGGTTTCTCCGGTGGCAGAAAGAGCATTTTCATTTGTCCGAAAATATACTGGAGTATTTTAAACCCCTCATCCAGAAAATTGGGTTATCTTTTCTCGGACAGGGAGGCCAACAGCTACATATTTAAACCCTCCTGTTCCCACTCAGGACTGGTTCTGAGCTATTTAGGGGAGGTGGCTTGGGTTTTTGTTTCATTTGCTGGTTTGGGTGGTTTATCTCGAGAGGAAACATACATATTTAACATTATTCTTTGATACAGTGTTGGAACGTTCCAGGTCATTAAAAGACAGATGATCTTCCTGGAACAATAAACTTCCTAAGTTCAGAAGACTTTCTCAGACTGAGAATTGTTTAGTTCTTTGGCAGGGTAACTGCAGTACACTCGCAACATCTTCATGAAAGAGTGCTTTTAAAGTTTCTAATGGCGGGTGCACAATCATTTTCCAGTGACAAGATTAGTATATAGCTCAAGGGGAAAAACTTTAAAGGAAAAAGTCTGTAGTATATGTTTAGCAAGAAAGTGACGGTGTGTGGACAGGATGAACTGAAGCGTAGAAAACAACTTGCCCTTTGAGAGGTGTATGTGACAGGAGAGCCCAGTTTTGAGGCTAAACACGGGGTGCTTGCTGCCTGCCTCAACCCTCCCCACCCAACTCAGATTTTAGATGTGTTGCTTTCTTTGTCCTTGGCATGAATCGTTTATAATTTACCTTTATCTTTTAGCTTCCGTCTCGTCAAAGCCAAGAAGAGAACATTGAAAATAAGGAGAGTGGGCCTGACAGTGAGGCAAGTAGCTGCTACAAAAATAATATAAAACACTACTTGTAATTTAAAATATGCCTATATAAAAAAATATGCTTATATAGTTAATTACCTAGGATTTTTAATAAAAATGTAATTAACAGGTACATTACTACTTGAGCCATGGTGGTATATTTTAAATTTTGCAAGGCTTAGATATTAGATGTCTTAATTTAGAGCTGAGGTAGTCGCGCAGCTCTAGACTAAGTTTCTTAGTCTAGGTTGAGATAGCAAAGACAATCTTTTGTTTTAAGGAAACTGCCTAATTTCCTGTTTTGTGTAAATCATTAAAACAACCAGAAAGTATTTTTCTGAGTATTAGCATTGCGGGAGGAACAAAGGACAAATACCTGGCCTAAAAGGGATCATTCTGTTGAGTAGTTAAGTAAGACAAACTCAGGAGAAACGACTAGAGAACAAAGTAAGAAACGCGTAAACAAAGTGTGGTATTGTATGATTGCATACTTGTGCTGTCAGCATGGGGAAAAGGGAAACACCATTGGGATGTAGTTGGAACATGTGGGCTCTGAGCTGACACTTAGAATTTAGGAGGGATTAGATGAGTGGAGAGCAGTCTTCTGGAGGTGAGAATTAGAGTAACAGAGATTAGCCATGGAAATGACCTGGGACATGCTGAGAAGGTGGGGGTAGGGTAGAGTGAGGGAACTGATTTTAGGGCTGAGTGGCTGGAAGAAAGTGGGCTATGTATGGTAATATTATTGTGGTCTAATAATTTTCAGGTGGAAAAGCAACCAAATTTCATAAAAGAAAGATTGAAGCTTTTTGAAATATTGAAGAAAGATCATCAGCTTTTACTTGGTGCTTATGAAAAAAGGGGGGATGCAAGCAATGTGATCACAGTGAAGTTGGCCGATGGAAAAACAGTTGAAGGGGAAGTTTGGAAAACAACACCTTATCAAGTGGCTGCTGAAATTAGGTAAACTATAGTTTGGAGAAGATATTTAGTATTAAGTAATTGCAGCAAAGCTAATTAAGTAATTAGCTTTAGGGACTGCTAAAATACTCCTTTCTTATTCAGTTGAATAAATTAAATGCATTTTTAGAGAGAGGCCATCTAAATAGAAATTGAGTATCAGATCACAAATTTTTCCTTTTTGAAAGGTCCAAGTTTTAAAGTTCTAATTAAGGTATGTAGTAGAGGGAAAAAAAATCTATAATCCTGGATAAGCCATATTACAGTAGCTTTATTAACCAATCAAGTCATTTCCATGAATTTTTACAGTTCTTTTGGTGGACATAGGGGTTGGAGAACTTAACTCCGAGCCACTGCTCCACCAGTGACTAACGGTGGGCATTCTGTCACACCACTTGGTCACATCCCTAAAGCTTTCCCAGCCTGTTTTCTTTACATCTTCAATGGAAGTAATAACACTTTTTCCCATTTACCTAATGAGATAATAAAGATGACATGAAAGACAGTAGGTGAAAAGTACTCTGGAAAATAAAATGTTTCCAGAAAAGTAAAAAAGATGCTTATTTATTATAGGTTGAAGATGAACATGTTAGAGCTATTATTGGGTCTGGAATAAGTACTTGACCTTCCTAGAAATTAGGTACATTAATGAAATTATGTAGTTTTGACTAATGTTAGCATTAAATATAGTATGTGGAAACAATAGCTCAAAGTTGCCAAGTAAATAACTTTTATTATTTAATAGGCAAATTTTTTCAACAATTGAAAAATCCTCAGATTTCCTTTGAGAACTATGGTTAAGATTGTATTTCTGTGTCATCTTATTATATGATATGCCCTAAAGACACCTCCCAACCTGCTTCTGTGTTTTCTAGGAGAGATGAATTAGAGGTGCTCTGGTAAAGTGAGTTTTGAGGCAAAAATAAATTTATGGAGAGTCAGGTTGCGTATTGGCACATTGAAGTCTGAGAAGTCCTACATTGAAGAAACCTGTTCAAACATGGGAAACGAAAGTTATTTTATAACAGAACATATTTCTGATTGTATACTTAGTAAGATGCATTTCGACAGGGTGCAGTTTAAAAATTCTGCCCTCAAGTTTAATGAACTAGGGCGTGTAGTCGTGTCTAAAAACTAAATTTATCCCAAACCAAAAGGATTGGCAAAGTTATATCAAGCAAATCACATCAGAAGAAAGCAATGGTCATAATATTAATATTGGACGGCAGAATTCAGGGCAGGAATCATTAAATGGGTTATTTTTAATTTTTAAAATTAAAATGTAATATTTTTAAAATTGTTGGACAGTATAATCCACAATGATTATTTTTGTTGTTTATGTAACATATATTTACATATAAACATATAAAAAATATTTTTATGTTTATGTAAAATGATTATTTTGCTTTATATGTTGAATAACATAGTATCTGTCAGAAATAGAAGGAGAAAATGATTGCTCTGGACAGGAGGAACTGGGGAAGGGGGCAACAACAACAACAACAAAAAAGGAAATAGAAGGAGAAAATTACAGGAACCCAGGAGTAGTGGACTCTGTTTCAATAGCAACACTGCAAGGTGGGCTTTGTGGCTACTCACAGATTTCTGTGCTCTGTAGTGCCTTCTCTCCTAGCACCTGTGGTCATGTTTTAGACTCGCTAGAATCTCGATAAAATGTAAAAAACGTACAGTTCACATTCTGTGACTGAAGTGAAATCAGTTATGAGCTCGGTGATCAGATTAAGCAACAGCAAAGGTTGGCAATTAAAACAGAGAACTCCTTTAAATAACTCGAGGAAGAGTAAAATTCTTAGGAAATGCTTACAATGAGGAGAGTACATATAAATATCTATGGAACATATTCAAAGTGGCAATCAGAAGCAACTTTGTGCTGTTGAAGGCTTTCATTATTTGATATGAAAGGATAAAAATAGACTAAAAATTCGATTCATGCAGCTAGGAAAGAAAAAGTTAAACGAGGAAAACTCTAAAAAAGACAAAAAAGAATTAGAGAACAGCATCAACTGAGAAACTTGGTTTCTAGTGGTTAGATATAAAATAAAGCGAACAAGTAATAGCTTTATTCTATTACACTGCCCATTCCCTTGGGTAACTGAAACCGATTGTACACACCATTGTTTTTGATCTTGGGGAGGATAGGCCTTTGTAAACATAATGCATAAGGTAGAAACAAACTATTAAGGAAAAGAAGGACAGATTCAAAGTACCCTAATATATACTCAGGATAAATGGTTCTGTTAAATGCCATAATAATAGGGGAAATGACACATGTAAAAAGAATGCACTATATATTAAACAAATGGTTACTATCAGTTTTTTTCATTAATGGGAGAAAAACGTGAAAATTCCTTTAGAATACAAATTTTAGAAATGCAAATTAAAATAATTGTTCATCTATTTATTTGTCAAAAATTTATGAGTAATACCTAATATTGGTACAGTTATGGGAAAATGGCACTGCTGGTGGGAGGATGAATAGGTGCAGTCTTTTTGGATGGTTTTAAAGCCTTAAAAATGTGGAAGCCCTAAACCCTGGACCCAGTAATTTTACACGTAGCCATTTATCCTAAGAAAATTCCCCAACAGAAAAAATGGGCATAGGACAATTCATAGTAGTTCAGGAAAGTAACTCAAATTGATTGATAGTGTGAAAGCCAGTTGTTCTTCAGGTGTGGTCCCTGGACCTGCATTGGCATCAGCTGGGAACTAGTTAGAAATGAACATTCTTGGGCTCTACTCCAAACCTCCTGGATCAGAAACTCTGGAGGTGGGGCTCAGCAAATCTATGCCTTTACAAACCTGGGTTTCTGATCAAGCTGAAATTTAAGAACCATTAAGTTAGGCTAAACTGTTGTTAATAGAGACCCCCAAATGTAGACTTAAATAAGGAAGACGTCACATTCTCTCACCTGACAGTCTGGAGGTGACCAGTCCAGGCTGGTGGGCATCCCTGGTCCATGAAGTTATTTGGACCCAGGTTCCTTTCCCCATGTTGATGTACCATCCCCTAGTAGGGTTTGTTCACATCTAGTGGTGGAAGCTGGTCTTGTGCATGGACTTGCCGGCAGGCAGCGGGGAGAGAGGCTGAAGAATACTGACACTCAGTATTTTAATGCCAAGATTGCAGAGTGGCCTACTTCAGTTCCCCTTACGTCTTTATTAGCTCACATTTAATCACACTTAACTGTAAAAGAGAATGGAAATACAGAAGTCATCAAATCCTGCTGGCCAGCTGTGTGCCCAACTAAATACCATGAAAGAAAGGAAGAATGGTTTAGGGGACAATGGACAGTCAACCACAGTCTCCAGAAACCTGTACGCATCTTTCTTTCGCCATCTGACCCACTCACCTCTTCTCCAGGTGAGACAGCTCCAGGTACCATCTGTTCAAAGCCTGTGATTTCGAAGTGACATGCACAATGCCCCCATCAGGCTGGCTCCTTGAAACACAGCAACAAATAAACTTAACAGATAAGTTATCTGCTCACCCAATACACTTACACTATATTGGAATAAACACGAGACAATCACAATTTACAGTGTCTCTTTGAAAAGAGAAGAACTAGAAATGCAACGGACAGTGGTATACAGAAGTCATCAAATCCTGCTGGCAGTCCTGGCGGCGGTTAGTGCTTGAGTCAGTCGGTCTGGCACCCTTTATTCCCCGGCAGCCATGCTCTTGTCCCCAGTTCTCCATGGGCCCAGATTTTGCTCTTTGGTACGTTCATAATTGTCCATTACCCTGGTTTACCACCTCTTGGAGAGTTGGTCCTTGAGAGCAGTACAGCTTGCACAGCCTAGTTCTTGCTGGTTCATGTTTGACAGCCGAGGGTTCCTTTAGGCATCAACAGTCACAGGTATTTGTGATTGTCATTGGGCAGTGCAGTTCTCTCAAAATTTAAGTAGTGAAGGACTGGTCCTTTGGCTTCTAATCAGTTCCATGTGAAAATCGCCTCATTTAAATGATGTTCATTGCACATTGTTTGTAATTGCTAACAGCAACAAAATAACAAATGCGTGCTCCTTGATTTAGCACTTCCACTTTAGATAACTTGTCAGAAAACAGTGACGGGACACAAGTGCTTGTGCACCCATGTCTCTGCAGTGTACAGTGTGAGAGCAAAGATGACCCACGTGTGCAGGAGTGGAGGCTTTGTAAATAAATGATCTTTCTAGACGCTGGAACATGTGCCGTTTCACTGATGGCACAGCAGTGAAACAGGCTATAAGACTAGATTACTTTGGCAGTTACATTTTTTAAAAAAGATGTGTGGGTGGGAAGTGGGGGCATGCAAGAAAAAGACTGGAAGACATGTACCAAAATGTTAGGAGTGGCTATCTCTGGGCTGCAGGATTTATATATAGTTTTATTTTATTCCTTGAGATTTATCCTTTTTCCAAGTTTTCCACAGTCAACTTAGTTTTGTACTTAAAATAAATGTTACCAAAATAAAAAGTATCTGTCATTAGTTTACAGGTGTGTTTTTTATCCACTTAAGAAAACCCTGGAAATCATTTTAATCTTTTCTGTTAATGAACTGCTGTAGCAGGTGGTAAGGTTAACTCCCAAGTGATTTTTTTCTTACTAGCAAAGAACAGGCTGAAAGTGCAGTAATCGCCAAAGTGAATGGTGAATTATGGGACTTGGACCGTCCATTGGAAGGGGATTCCACTCTAGAGCTGCTTATGTTTGATAATGAGGAAGCTCAAGCGGTAAGTATTTAAAAACCAACCAGCCGATTTTGGGGTATTTATGTTTTAAACTCTATTATGTAACAAGCCACATATTGAAGTCAAGAATGAGTTTTATGGCCTTCTACGATTTAATATTTGGATGTTGATGTTTAATAAATATTTAACAAATGTTTGTCAAATGCATATGTACAAGTATATTCTGGCTTTTTAAATAGCCTGTATTTATTTTTTCTTAAAGTGGTTGTTTCCTTAAGTTAGAATATTTTGATTAAATCAATTTATATTTGAAATTTTTATAGATTCTTAAAAATGAATCTACTTTCTAATTTAATGTGTGTAGGATAATTGGACAGAATTACAAAACCTCTACGATCCTTTAAATACTTATTAATAGTCTATAAAATAAATGCCACATTTTCATGTCAGTCTCTGATACACATTGTCATCTTAGCTTTGACTTTCCCTTTAAGAGGTCCAGTATCTCCATACAACCTGACCCCTGATTACTTAGGTTACATTAATTGTGAATCTAATGCTAAGTTTCTTGATCTGTTGATCCAGACTGCAAGAACCATATTAAAATTACTTTTCTATTTAGCCATTAAACAGCTAAACAAAACAATATTAATAAAACTACATTTAAGGGTGATTCAGGGTGCATGGGTAGTTCAGTGGTTAGAATGCCCGCCTTTCATGTGGGAGACCTGGATTTGATTCCCAGACCATGCACCTCCCAAAAAAGTGATTCAGAAGGAACAGTTTTTAAAGGAAATATATCTTATATGTATAATTAGTTTTTCCTCATTAGTCCTTAACAACTGTCATCTAACCTTATCCAAAATGTCACCACTGGACCTTTAAGATTTATTCACTCAGCCAACTGAAAAATGCCTAAGGTGCGGGATGTACGAGCTGACACCCTTGGTGCTGCAGTGGACAAAACAGGCCTGTGGCTTCTCTTTAACAGGCTGCTTGCTGCTGGGCTTTTTCAGTCTGTCAGTAATTGTGATGGCAGGGATTGGAGGGGGACCAAGTTTACTGTTCCATGGAGGTGTCAGCATCTTTGGAGTTCATTTCCTCTTTGCATTCACTAAACTCATGAAAATGAAAACTTCTGTTACCATGTGGCATCTCGTTAGAGTGTCAGACCTACTAAGACCTGCATGCCACTCTGCCAGTTATGATACCACACAGTACTTGAAAAATAATGGTAGTAATAAACAGTTATGAGTGCCAGACCGTGTTCCCAACCCTTTATATGCATTATCATATTGAGTCGTCATTAATCCTATTACACAGGTATTGTTTTATTTCCCATTTTACACATGAAGCAACTAGAGCTTAGAATGGTTAAATCACTTTTCCAAGATCTTGAAGCTTCTTTTAGTGTAATTTAATAACAGAATTTTTGTTCTTGGATTTTATTTTCCCATTAAAATGAAAATAAATGAACTTAGGAATATCTAGTGCATGTCCATGAAAAAAGAAACCCTATAGAGAAGCAAATTGAAAACACTCATATTTACAAAATGATAAATTAATGATTTTGTAAAAGGATTCTTTGCTTTACTAAAAATTTATCTCCTAAACAAGTGCTTCCATTTTTAATTTTACTTTTTAAGCTTTTTTAAAAATTGTTAAATATATATACAAAGCAAAGAAAGAAAAAAGCAATAATTTTCAAAGTACACTTCAACAAGTAGTTACAGAACACATCCCAGAGTTTGTCATGGGCTACCATTCTACCATCTCAGATTTTTCCTTCTAGTTGCTCCAAACACTGGAGGCTAGAAGGAATATTAATAGAGTGATTCAGCAGCCATACTAATTTGTTAAAGCTCATTTTCTCTGTTATATCTTCTCCTCCTCCTCCTTTAATCCTTCTCCCAGTCTATAGGGTTCTTTGAGCAATGTCCCTTCTGACTTTTTTCATGTTGAGAAGGGCTGTCTACACTAAACAATAGGGGGGTGAAATTAATTCATAATCTTGGAGAGACTGGTCCCTCTGTGTTTCAAGATTTATATGACCTAGGAACCCCCTGGGAATTATAGGTTCCAGAAAGGCAAACCTGGTGCATGAAACCTTTATAGCGTCTCAGTTTGAGCCCTAGGTGTTCATAAGAGTCAACAGGAGTGCATAGTGTTTCAGTGGTAGAATGCTCGCCTTTCATGTGGGAGACCAAGGTTCGATTCCCGGACCATGCAGCCCCCCCCCGCAAAAAAAGAGAAAAATAAGAGTCAACCGGAGTGATGTTGGTTGGGATTTAGCAAACCATGACAATTGGCACTATATAACTGAAGCTTGCATAAGAGTAGCATCCAGAATAGCCTCTTGACTCCATTTGATCTCTTTTGGCCACTGATGCCTAATTTTATTATACTTCTTTTTCCCCTTTTAGTCAGGGAGATGTTGTTGATCCCATGATGCCAGGGGCAGACTCATCCCTGGGAATCATGTCCCATATTATTAGGGAGATTTTCACCCCTGGCAGGCTAATACCACGTAGTGGGAAGGGTAACAATTTTCCTTGCAGAGTTGGGCTTAGTGAAGAGGCCACATCTGAGCAACTAAGAAGCTTCCTTGAAGCAACTCTTAGCCTCATTATGGATAGTCTTAGCTTCTCCTCTACAGAAATAAGTTTCATAAAGGCAAACGTCAAAATCCAGGACTTGGTCTATTTTCTTGGAAGTCCCCAATGGTTGAGAGGGTACCTGGGTTTTCTCAGATGAGAGAGTTTAATAGTTCCATATATATATATATATATATATATATATAAATACATATATTTTTTACCTTTTAACCTTCAAGAAACTCTACCAATAGTTTTTACTTATCAGCCCACCATAATCTGAGATGTATCCTGTTATTATATTAAGCTATACAGAATTACAAGGCCTTATTCCTGTTCTGGGCTCTAGGAGTTTGGGTTTTTTAAATGAGCTATCCAGAGAGGTTGATTTAGATTATGTATTACAGAAAATTTAAGTTCTAGATATAATAAACCTCTCTGCCTTTGGTCTCATACAGTAGCTGAAGGCCTAGAGTACATTCACTATTATCTTTTACTCTGCATTCTAGTTTACCTTAGTCCCAGCTAAATTGTTTTCGTTTTAAACTTTGAGGCCGAAGTAATTTTCAGTTACTTTGAGTGCTATGGTATATAGCTATACTCACTTTCAAGGCTGTTGCACTCTATTTCTGAGTATTACGTGTCACAAAGTTACTCAAAGGTCCAGGGGAAATACCTGCTGATACACATATACCTGAGTGACTCAGAATTTTAGATAGTTTTCATTGGTCTATAATGACAAAGAACTGGCAAACAAAACTCCACCATCTGTCAAATCAAAACTACCCCTTATCACTTGTCCCTGCTCCCCTAATTAGTTGCTAGTGCTGTTGTACTGTTGATGTCTTCCTGTTAACTATTGGCCATAGCGTGTATTTTTCAGTTTCCCCCCATGTCCCTCTATTATTGACTCTTTGTCCATTATTGAACCACTGAAATTGTTCATGCGAGAAGTTATTTATAATTGCAGATTTAATCAATGGGATACATGGCCCTATACATCCCCTTTCAGTCATATCCACCTTCAATATGGCAGTGTTACTTATAAACCTGCTAACTAGTTACCATCACTTTTATCTATACCTTTGCGTTGAGATTCAACCTCTTTGGGTAGCCTTTCCTCCATCTCTAGCTTTTGTGTACCTCTAGGTTCAATACCCTCTGAGATTACCTTTAACAGGGTCATAACAGCAAAATCATATAGTGTCTGTCCTTTTGTATCAGACTTATTTCATTCAGCATTATATCCTCAAGGTTCATCCATGTTGTCATATGCTTTGGAACCTCATTTCTTCCTACTACTGCAAATGTTCCATCATATGTATATACCACAGTTTGTTCACTTGTCTGTTGATGGGCACTTGGACTGTTTCCATCGTTTAGCAATTGTGAATAATGCCTCCATAAACATCGGTGTGCAAATGTCTGTTCGTGTCACTTCCCTCAGCTCTTCTGAATATATACCAAGTATTGGTATTGTAGGTCATAGGGCAACTCAATATTTAGTTTTCTGAGGAATCACCAAACTGTCTTTCACAGTGGTTGCTTCTTTTTACATTCCTGCTAATGCTGAATCAGTGTTCCAATTTCTTCACATCTTCTCCAACATTTGTAGTTTTCTGTTTGTTTAATAGCAGCCATTCTTATAGGTGTGTGGTGATACTCATTGTTGTCTTAATTTGCATTTCCCTTTTAGCTGTTGAAAATGAGCATCTCTTCATATGCCTTTCTAGCCATCTGTATTTACTCTTCAGAAAAGTATCTATTCATATCTTCTGTCCACTTTATAATTGGGTTGTTTATTTTATTGTTGAGCTGTATAATTTCTTTATGTACACAGGATATCAAGCCTTTGTCTGATATATGGTTCCAAATATTTTCTCCCATTGAGTTGGCTGCCTCTCCACCTTTTTCACAAAGTCCTCTGAGGCACAGAAGCTCTTTATCTTAAAGAGTTCCCACTGTCTATTTTTAATTTCACTGCTTTTGCTTTAGGTGTAAAGTTTAAGAAGCTACCTCCTACTACTAGATCTTGAAGATGTTTCCCTGCATTTTCTTCTGGAAATTTTATGGTACTGGCTCTTACATTTAGGTATTTAATCCATTTTGAATCAAGTTTTGTACAGGGTATAAGGTAGGGGTCTTCTTTCATTCTTTTGGCTGTTAATAGTCAATTCTCTCATACCCATTTATTGAAAAGACTGTTCTGTCCTAGTCCAGTGGGTTTGGGGGCCTTATCAAAGATGGATTGTCCATAGATTTGGTGGTCTGTCTCCACACTCTCAGTTTGATTCTGTTAGTTGGTAACTTCTGTCTTTGTGTCAGTACCATGTTGTTTTGACCGCTGTGGCTTTATAGTAACCTTTTAAGTCCTCCCATTTTGCCCTTCTTTTTTAGGACATCTTTAGCTATTCAGGGTCTCGTTCCCTTCCAAATAAATTTGATAACAGCTTTTCTAAGTCTTCAAAATAGGTTGTTCGGATTTTGATTGGTATTGCATTGAATTGTAGATCATTTTGGGTATAATTGACATCTTAATGACATTCAGCCTTCCTATCCAGGAGCATGGAATGTCTTTCCAGCTGTTTAGGACATCTTTTGTTTCTTTTAGCAATTTTTTGTAATTTTCTGTGTACAAGTCCTTGACATCCCTGTTTAGAATTATTCTTAGATACCTGATTCTTTTGTTGCTGTTTTGAATGGAATTTTTTCCTTAGTTGTTTCCTCAGTTAGGTCATTGCTTGTGTATAGAAAGATTATAATTTTTGTACATTAATATTATATCCCTCTTTGCTGAATTTATTAGTTCAAGTGCCTTTGTTATATATTTTTCAGGAATTTGTACATATAGGATTGTGTCATCTTCAAATAATGAAAGTTTTACTTCTTTCCTGTTTGGATGCCTTTTATTTCTTTCTCCTGTCTAGTCACTCCAGCTAGGACCTCTAGTACAATGTTGAATAATAGTGGTGACAATAGGCATCCTTGTCTCATTTCTGTTCTTAGGGGGAATGTTCCTTGACTGGGAGCATAAACATTTATGGTGATTATTTCCTCTTGGTGAGTTGTCCCTTTTATTAATATGTAGTGTCCTTCTTTGTCTCTTATGACATCTTTACATTTAAAGTCTATTTTATCTGATATTAGTATAGCTACTCCTGTTTTCTTTTGGCTACAGCTTACATAGAAGATATTTTTCTATCCTTTCACTTTCAATATAATTGTGTCTTTGAGTCTAAGATGTGTCTCTTGTAAACAGCATATAGATGGATTATATTTTTAATCCATCCTGCCAGTCTGTTCCTTTTAATTGGTGTGTTGAGTTTAGTCCATTAATGTTCAAAGTTATTACTATAAAAGCAGTTGTTGAGCCCTGGTATTCTTTAATTCTGTGCTCTCCTCCAGACCACCCTTACCTGTCTTTTTTTTTTTTTCCAGCTGATGGAACTCCATTTAGTATTGTAGGACAGGTCTCTTGTTGACTAGTTCTCTCAATCTTTCTTTATCTTTGGAGATTTTAATCGCTCCTTCAAGTTTGAAGGATATCTTGGCTGGATAAAGAATTCTTGGCTGTAAGCCTTTCTCATTCAGGATCTTAAATGTATTAGACCACTGCCTTTTTGCATCCACGGTGCCTGTTGAGTAGTTTGAAATCAATATTATGTGTTTTCCCTGGTGTGTATGGATTACTTTTCTTGTGCTGCTTTTGTGACTTTTTGCTTCTCTCCAGCGTTTGACAGTTTCATCGGTAAGTGTCTTGGAGTAGACCTATTAGGAGTTATTCTATTTTGAGTTTGTTGGCGCTCTTTGATTTGTGTATTTATGTCTTTTATAAGGGTTGGGACGTTTCCCTGACTATATCTTTAACTAACTTTCTTAGTCCATTACTGTTCTCTTCTCCTTCTGGGATACCAATGATTCTTACATTTCTGTGCCCCTTGTTGCCTGTTCTTTCCCTAGGATCCGTTCCATTTTTCCATCTTTCTTGCCATTTGTTCTTTTGTGCACTTTAGTTCAATTGTTCTGACTTCTAACTCACTTAGTTTTCCTTCTGCTTCTTTGAATATGCAGTCATGTATCTCTAGTATTTTTCTGATTTGGTCTGCTGTATCCTTCATTTCTGTGATATCTGCCATTTTTCAGTTTAATCTTTAGAATTCTTCTTTGTGCTCTTGTAGTGTCCTCCTGCTATCCTTTATTTCTTTGTAAATATCCTTGAGTAGTACTTCCATATTCTGTGTCCCCTCTAGAGTTTTGATTTGGTTGTTTGGCTGGGCCATTTCTGCTTAAATCTTCACATGCTTTGTGATTTCCTGTTGTGTTTGGGGCATTTGATTACCTTAATTATTGTTATTTTCAAGTTGGTTTCCTTCACTTGTCTAAAATTTTTTATTTATTTGGTTTTGTATTGAAGGTTTCCTTTTGTACTTAGTTTGTCGGTTATTCCCTGCTGAACTAAGACCCACATCTCATGTAGGGGAGTGAATTCAACTTTACGGTCTGCTAAAAGTGAGGCCAGGATACACGAGAATGGCTGCCTACCACACAGGAGAACCAGGCTCAATTCCTGACCAATGCACCCCCCCAAAAAAAGAAAACATAATAAAATAAAATAAGAATATAGTAAAAATATGAAGCAACAACAACAAAACACAGTTCAACATTAGTAGGCTCCAAAGTCAGAAGGAGACACCCCAAGATATATTGGGAAAGAGCCCAGACTGGTGCCCACCAACGGGAGAGAAAACTAATAACAAATAAATAAAATAAAATAATCAAAGAATATATAGAATAAGAATGAAAAAATAAAGTATCCATAAAAATATAAATATGTAAAATATATATAAAAATAAAAAGTAATACTAATAAAAACAGAAAAATTTAAAATAAGAAGAGAAAAAGGAAAAAGAATATTTGAAAAAAAAAAAAAAAACCTAGGCAGAGGGCAGTACAGTGGTGGCTCAGTTTCAGAATTCTTTCCTGCCATGCCAGAGACCTGGGTTAGATTCCTGGAGCCTGCCCGTGCCAACAAAACAAAACAAAAACAACCTAGGCATGTGGGGAGTTAGCCTGTCTGCTCTTGGTCTCACCAGGAGGTGGTGATCCCAAGGAACTTCCTCCCTCAGGCTCGCCCCTCCCTGACTGCAGTGGCTGCTGGTGGATGGGTGTACATGGTGTGGGACACTGCTCCTGGCCTGTGGCAGCTGGACAGCTGGTCCCGGCCTGCAGGGCTGGGGAACTGATCAGTGCCTGGGGGATAAGCTGACCCACAGCGCCCGGCGCTTGGCGGGTGCACCAGACACCATGCCCACGGGGCCGGCTGTTCCCAGCACCCGGATGATCAGGTCCCACCTCCAGGGTCCCCATGGGCACTGTTAACTGTGGGACTGCTCGGGGAAATTTCTTCTCCCAGCAGCTGGGGCAGGTTGAAGCGGAGGGATGATTAGTTCCCTCCAATCTGCACCTCCCCTCATGCTACAGCCTGCCTCTGGTGGTCACCTCATCCCGCTCTTTCCGTCCCGATCCTCCTGCCTCTCTCTTCCCCAAAATACCCTAAAGACCCTCTTTGTTCACTCACACTCCAGGACCGCAGTCCCAATCATTTTCATCCTGTCCCCTATCTTGTTCCCTGGAGCAGGAGTGAATTCAATCCACTCCACCCCGCCATCTTCTTGGAAGCCTCCACTTTTATTTTAAAAGAGCATTTTATTTAAAAGAATATTTACTGTATAATGCAACATATAAAAGAAATACTCTCTGCTTTCTGGATAAATGCATGTGGAAAATGACATGGTAGGGATTATATATAAAATAGATACATGTGAACACCTGAAATAAGGGATATTTTGTAAAATGATATAGCTTTCAAATTTAAGTCTATCTAATTAGTCTTCTTTTTATAAGCATAATGGATAGTAAAATAATATGTTTAGGAACATATAAATCTTTGATGAAATCCCAAGAGAAATAGATGCTGTGTAGCTGTTGAACTCATGCTCTAGAAAACAAGGTTCTTATTTGGAGGTATATGCAAAAAAAAAAAAAAAAATAGGCAGGTTATTCTGTGCTGTGCTTGTCATGTTCAAGGCTCCCCTCCCATCCCCCAGTGAGTGCCATTAGTGGGGCATTACCTCCAGATTCAGAAGTTGCTTTCCCCTCATTCTATGTATCCTTTCAGCAGTATTGATAGTTCACCACTCCCTTTTTCTTGTAATTTTCTCCATGGTGTCAGTGCTTTCCTATCTTTTCCCCACCTCTGGTTGTAATTTCTCAGTCTTCTTTGTTACATTTTCATCTCCAAATGTTAAAAATTCCTCAGTGCTCTCTCTTTACGCTTCTGTTCTAAGCAGTTATGTTCATCTATCTGTAAAGTGTCAACTCTGTCTGTAATTAGATATGCCTCAGTTTCATATACAACTTCCTACATGGTATCTCCACCTAAATATTGTACAAGAATCTTCAGTATGTTTGCAGTGGAGCGCTTGATTTTAACTGAAAGAAAAAAATCCCCTCTAGCTTCCCATCTCAGTCTACAACTCTACCACATACTCAGTTGTCCAACCTAGAATCTTTGAAGTTTTCTGTGATTACTCCCCATCCCTCATCGCTAATCTAGTTCATCGAGCCCCATAGATTTTACTTTTATAATGTATTTTGAATCTGTCCACTTCTGTCCATCTCCTTTGCCACTCCAAGAATCTGCAGTAGTTGCCTAAAGCAACTGCCTACTTGATGTCTTGTTTCCCTGAAATCCGTACCCACGCTGCTACCCAAATGGTGTTTCAAATGTAAGCCAAACGATTTTTTCTCTGCTTAAAACCCTTTAATGCTTCCCATTACATTTGCAGTGAAACTTAAATTCCTTCCCTTGGCCCATGGTTGTGGGTTCCTCCTCATGTCTCCAACCTTTCTCGAGTACTCTCTTCCAGCTTCTACGCCTTAGGCACACACTGTTAGCCTTTATTACTGTGCATCTCCTTTAAAGTACTCTTCTCAACTTATGATCACACATTTTCAGGTTTGTTTATTGCCTGTCTTCTGCACTAGGCTATAAGCAATGTGAAGTCACCGACTCTGTCTCTTTCACTGTTGTATTCTCAGCCCCTAACACACTGTTTGTCTCAACAAATATCCAGGTGTGGAAAATGCACTGGAGGAGAGAATTGGGCTGATGTGGGCAGTTAGCCTGCTGTCCCAGTGCCTTCCAAAGGAGAGGAGCTGTGCCCAGGGACTGGCCCTTGGAGTCTGCTTGCAGTTCCACGTAGTCTGCTCAATTAGCTAACTTCCTCTTGTCCGATATAATTTACCCAACAGCTTTTTAATTGTAGTTTATTTCCTGTTTAATAAAGAGAAAGAAAGTGCTGCCTGAGGACGCAAGTATTTTGTTCCTTTGGCATCTGTATCTATTTGGTGGCTTTGTTTAGTTTGAGCCTAGACATGGACAGATGAATCCTTGGGAATTCAGAACCAAATGGCTTTTGTGAATGTGTATAACAGATGGCCAGCCCTTGGTCTACAGTAAATTAACTGAAGTGTACACTGCTTGACAGCCTCATTCAGGCAACTCCCAGGCATGTTTCACGTGTCCATAATTGCATGCTGGCCAGCACATGCAGACAGCTGTGTAGATGCAAAATAGTGTTAGTGAAGTTATGAGCAGTCACCTGGCTTCTCTGTGCCCAGTTCAGAGAGGCTGCCCCTGGAGAAAAGGAGGAGCTGGGCCTAAACCGGGTTCCTGTGTGGCTGCTCTGCTAGTGTTCTGAGCAGATGGTTGAGGATTTCACACAACCTCATTCCCCCACATTTACTGTCAACAGAGGAAATTATTTAACTGCTGTGCTTTAGTAGTTGACTCCCAGAACAGCATTTTTACAGTAGGATGGAGCAAATGGCTCTGGGGGGATTCCAGGGAGGGCTCAGGAAATATTCAATCCTAAATTGTCATTGAAGGTTCACTTTCCCAATTGATATTATCTTCATCTCTTAATGTTTTTCCCCTCTTAAAATGTGTCCATGTGCTTGATGGTGTTATTTCACTGGCAATTTTCAATGCCCATTCCGCTGGCTCACGGCGTCTCTGTCCTGGCCGGGCAGGTGTACTGGCACTCCAGCGCACACGTCCTCGGGGAGGCCATGGAACTTCACTACGGAGGCCACTTGTGCTACGGCCCACCCATCGAAGAGGGGTTTTACTATGACATGTTCATCGAAGGCAGGTAACACCACTTAATATTCGTTTCTGAATACATGTGTTTAAATTTCGTTATTTTATAATGGTTACATGTTAATTTAGTGATGGTATATTGCATACTAGTATTATAGATTGCTTAACCATCTTTGAAGAAAACTTTTTCTTATGAGTTTAGATTCAAGGGTAACTTTTGACATTTTTTTGCCCCCAAAAGGAAGCAATATGCTATTAATCTAATCTGTGACTTGCTAGAACATGGTATTAGTTAAAACCAGAATCACAAGTGTAATACCTAGAGAGCAGTTGGTTCAGTTCTGCTTGATGATAATCAAGGGTACTATTAATTAATTGTGGCCAAACCTCTCAACAGAAGAATGGCAGATCAGGCTGGTTCATAGAGGCCTTACATTCAGTAGGTACATATGTGAAATCATCAGCCACCTCCTCAGCCCCAGCCCACCTCCTTCCCTGCATTCCTTATAGCTCTGAAGGATACTGTCAGCTGCCAAAACTGAAACCTGCGAGTCTAGCCATATCCTGCACGGCTCCTCACCACCACCCCACTCTGCAGTCATTCAGTCTAGTCTTGTCAATTTGATCTCCTAAAACGGTCCTCCCATGCTCTCCTTCTCTCACCTGCCTTAATTTAGAGCCATAATATCTCTTGCATGGACTCCAAGAGTACATCAGCCTTTCCCTGTCGCCCCACACTGCTTAAAAGATGTAACAGTGCACTCAGTATTCTGGAGCTCCCGTAAATGAGCTTCATCCCCTGTCATCACCAGAATTTTTGTTCAACAGCGATGTTTTTGACTGCCTGCTTACTGCTCTGCTCTTGGTGCTGGTGATTCAGCAGTGAACAAATCCCTGTTCTCATGGAGCTTCGGTCTGGTTGGTGAAAGACATACAATCAACAAATACAGCCATCTCACGTACTGGTGATGAGTGTTATGAGGAAAACTCATCCAGGCTGTGCACAGCTGGGTGCTGCGACTGCCAGGGTAGTCAGGAGAGAGTACAGGGACCCTGAAACATGAACCAGGAGGGGCTGAAGGGTAAGCCGTGAGGATATTCAGGGCATATTTATGGGCACTGAACATTCCAGGCTTCTGTGTAAAAGCCCTGGAGCAGTGATATGCATGGCTTGTTTGAGGAATGGCGCAGAAGCCAGTGTGACTGGGGTCGTGTGAGCATGAACAAGGGAACCGCTGAAAGGAGATTAGGTCAGAGCGTGGCTGCCGGCCCAACTGCCTGTGTGAAGGCGTGCTGATTCTCCAGTGGGCTTTTGCCATCTCTCTCCCAACCCAGATTTCGCAGGCACTGAGGGCACAGACGTAGCAAGCACTCAATACAACTCTTTTTTTTTTTTTTAAACTTTTTGTTGTATTAATATATATACAACTCAAAATTTGCCATTTTGACCACATTCGAGTATACAAATCAGTGGTATTAATGACATTCACAATATTGTGCTGTTATCACCAACATCTATTACCTGAGCTTTTCTGTCACCTAAACTGAAGCTCTATACACATTAAGTAGTAACTCCCCACTCCCCTTGGCCTCCAACCTCTGGTAACCTATAATCAACTGTCTATCTCCGTGAATTTGCTTATTCTAGGTATTTCATATAAGCGAAATCAAACAATATTCATCCTTTTGTGTTTGGCTTATTTCACTCAAGATATTGTCTTCAAGAGCCAGTCATCTTGTCACAAGTGTCAGAACTTCACTACTTTTTTTACAGCTGAATAATATTCCATTGTATGTATGTACCACTTTTTTTTTTTCTGATGGACACTTGGGTTACTTCCATCTTTCGGCTGTTGTAAATAAAGCCACTATGAAAATTGGTGTACAAATATCTGTTAGAGTCCCTATTTTCAATTTCTTTGAGTATGTGCTAAGATTGGGATTACTGGGTCATCTGGTAAACCTGTTTTCAATTTTCTGAGAAACTGTTAAACTAATTTCAACAGAGGCTACACCATTTTACAGCATCACCAACAGTGTGTAAGGATTTATATTTCTCTGCATGCTTGCCAATACGTTACTTTCTGTTTTCTTAAATAATAGCCATCTTAGGGGGTGTGAAGTGCTGTCTCATTGTGGTTTTAATTGCATTTTGCTGATGACCAGTCATATGAGCATTTTTTCATGTGCTATTCAGCCATTTGTGTATCTTCTTTGGAGAAATGTCATTTCAAGTTCTTTGCCCATTTTTCATTTGTGGTCCTCATCTTTTTGTTGTTGAGTTGTAGCAGTTCTATATATATTCTGGATATTAAACCCTTGTCTGATATATGACTTGTAATTATTTTTTCCTGTTCTGTAGGTCTTTTCACTTTCTTAATCTTTGTGTGTGTGTCTGTGCTTTTGGTGTCACAGCTATCAATACAACTCTTTCAAACAACTAAAAAATTGTGCGAGGCATAAGGAAGACGTCAGAAAAATAGGCTTCAAAGTAGCTTAGAGTGTAATTGCGTGGAGGGCGGGGAGTGCTTTAAACCATTTGCCAAATGAGTCCTCACAGCAGAGAAGAGCTTGGAGTTATCAGAGATTCTTTTGGTGTCACAAGGCAAATCACTTCAACCACTGATGCCTCGGTCTCCCTTGTTAAGAAATAGAGATATCAGTTCTGTGCATGAATGTTTGGCGTTCTGAAATCTTTGTACAACAAAATACCAAATACCTCAATTTAGAAAGTACATTAATTAGTGACAAAGGCTACAGGACAAAAGTCCACAAAAAGAATAGGGCATATTGTCTGAAAAATCTATTTTGATTGTTATATGCTCTTCTTTTTAGAGCGGTGTCCAGCACAGAATTATTAGCCCTGGAGAACATATGTAAAACTATCATAAAAGAAAAGCAACCTTTTGAAAGATTAGAAGTCAGCAAGGAAGCCCTCCTGGAAATGTTTAAGGTAACCTGGGAAAATGCTTAGAATAAGAAAACCTTTTTCTAGGACTATTAAAAATAATTAATTGCAAATAATAGGCTGCTGCTCACCAAAGAACATAGTTCTAGACAGTTTGGCAACCTTTTGTGAGATTATCAGCTACTTGCTACATTTTCTCATCTTCTATTTCCTGAAAATTTTAAGACAGAAATAGGCAGATAAAGAGCCAGTTAAATAATTTTCATATGTGCATTTATAAATCTCATTAATTTTGAATATTGTTAATATTCTGACTACTCAATGCAGTAATTTTAATAATCCCATACAAAACCTTGTCTTTTTCTCTTTTAGTTTTTCTGTTAACTTTAAAAATATATTTATTTCAGCCTAGAGTACCCTTTGTAAAACTTCAACCTTTTTTTTCTATTATGCCCAATGTACTTAAAAATATTCGATTTTATTTTTTAAATTATATATATCAGAGAAAGCAAAGTCTTTTGTCCTAAGCACAATATTATTTGTTTTATGAGTTTGAACTAAAAAACAGATTTGGTCATTGGTTAAAGTGTTCTTAAGAACTTAACCCAATCAAACCTTTGTGAAGAAAAAATTATTTGATTTTTTTTTCTATTGCAGTGTTGTATTGTTATAGATATAGGACTCGTTCACACACATAAGTAGATGGAAATTAAAGAGATTTTTATGTAATAATCCCTCATCTTTCAGAACCCCTTCCAAGTAATATGGCAATAACCAGTGTTGCCTGTTGTCTAAAATTGTTTTTAATAATATACTGACAAGATGACATTTCTTCCTTCAATATATTTGAAAGCAAAGAATTGGAAATCTGACCTGCAAAGGGTTTGGTTATCTGGCCATTAAAGTCATTCATTGCCTCAATATTTCTTTTTTTTTATTCACTGTTCAAATCACTCTGGGATTTATCAGGGCATCACTCTGGACAAACCTACAAAATGTCATGCCCTACTCAAGGTTCCATATACTTAAGGTGTTAAATTAAGCTGTCCACATAAGTTATATTAGGAAAGGCACTAGTCAAAATATAAATTTTTAAAATTTTTATTTCTAATCATCCCTTTATTTGATTCTTTTGGTAATCCTTTTATATCCTCAGCCAATACATCTGGTAAGATTTGGGGTGAAAAAGTGTTTGATTTTAACATATAGGTATGAATCAGTTACATTATACAAATCTAATTTTGTTTTCCTTCAACAAACTGTATCCTTTAAATAGTAATTTAATATAAAAGTACCTGGTACCATGATAATAGTGATGAAAGCAGAATGAAAAGAAGTCTCTTCTAATTTTTTTAATGCAGTGATAGGATCATTTACTATAAACTTTTTTATTTCTATGCAAATGAATAATGTAGCTTTGTCCTCAGAATTTATTTGTTCATGTCATGTATTTAAAAATGGAGTTTTCTGAAACAGTGCTGTCCAATAGAAATGTAATGCGAGCCGCAAACATGAGCCATGTACATGATTTTAAGTTTTCTCATAGCCATATATTAAAAATAACAGAAAAGTGAAATTAATTTTAATAACCTTTCATTTAAATATACTGAAAATATCACTTTGACTTGTAATTAATATAAAAAAAACAAATGAATGAGTTATTTTCCTTTTCTTTGTTTCACTCGAAGCCTCTGGCGTGCGGTCTGTTTTGTGCTGGTAGCGTCCGGGTACACGTCAGCTGATTTCAGGGGCTCCGGGCTGGACAGCGCAGCTCCAGACTGAGCCCTGCAAAGTACCCAACACCTGCCTGATGTTTGCTTCTTTCCTCACTTAAAACATTCTTACTGTGATAACATATCACTGTGTTTTCCTTTTCCTCTGTAGTACAATAAATTCAAATGCCGCATCCTGAGTGAGAAAGTCAGCAACCCGACCACCACCATCTACAGGTAAGGCCTGCATCCGCTTGAAAGGCTGCCTCGGCCGCTGAGCTTGGAGGCGGGAGCGGTGGAAGCGGTGTT
This sequence comes from Myrmecophaga tridactyla, assembly GCA_004026745.1. NCBI lineage: Eukaryota > Metazoa > Chordata > Mammalia > Pilosa > Myrmecophagidae > Myrmecophaga > Myrmecophaga tridactyla. Next base: position 52,496 of record PVIY010008754.1, on the reverse strand, counting down.
GGTCCTCAGGAGGGCAGCCTGGTTGTGAATTTACATGGTTGTAAAACCCCTCCTGTAGTTAGGGGCTCCAAAAGCTGATCACCAAAGGGAAATCACTATTTTTTCATTTTATTTATCAGGCTGGTAAAGGAACCCAAATTTTACTTTCTGAGTATTAGTTTATTTCAGCCTCTTTCTCCCTGTGAATGAGACTGTCCACCCAGTGCCTTATAATTTTCAGGGCTGTTGGAACAAACATTTATTTTTCATCCGCCCACATTCTTATTAATGTGATGGCGGAAGCCATGTGGGCTGTCTCCTCCCACGGTGCTTCCCTGCCTCATGCTGTACTCGCCATTGCCCAGAGTCCAAGCACATCAGCCGTCAGGCTTCAGGATGAGACAGAAAAAGGACTGGAAGCAAAGATAAAATCAAGTAGTAAGAAGAGGTCAGTTAGTCCTATCAATACCATAATCACTTAGTTCTCTTAGTTTAGCATTAAGCTCCTTAGTCCCTTTTTCATTTACTCTTTTTTAAAGTTGTGTTATGAGTAATTGCTGTTCCCCATATCTGGATGTTCTGGATGTCTGGGTGCTGCTATGACCTCCACAGTTCTTCTGTCTTTGAAGATCTGGTGTCTGCATAATTATGGTCGCAAATAGCTTCCGTAGCTTGTTTTCCACAATTAAGTACTCAGTAGTCCTCCAGTTTAAAAAATTGTAGTAGAACCATATCTCCTTTGTGCAAAGCCATGCAGTGCCTTTTTTAGTTATGATATGGACTCACTGCCGTTTGGCATTGATGTGGGATAGTACATTTAAATTATTTTTCTCACTCTCTAATGACTTGATAAGATTTTATTATTTATTATCAATAATTCAAATAAATGTTACTATAACTTTTAAAGTTTAAAAATAGGATTAGAAAAGATAGACTAAGTTTTTGGTTTCTGGCTTTATTACTTGACCTTTCAGTTTATTTTTTAGAACCTTACTTAGGTCAATATTGTCTTCTTGTATTTCTTCAGTTTCAGTGCCTTGTATTTAATTTTTGAAAAAAGTGGCTTTTTGACTGGGATTATTTAAAGATTCATGCTAATTGGACCTACCTTCCATTTCTCTGAATGTCAATTTGTAGCCTCCATTTTGGACAGATACACGCAAAGTCTGATCCTTCAAAGAAATGACATTTTCAGGCTTAAAGCTTCCCTCCACTTTGGTGAATAAGCCAACCATTTTTGTATTTGCTGTAATTTATGACTTTTTAATCAGTGAACTTTAAAGATGTTTAAAATTGGTTGGATAGACAGGCACTACTTTCTTTCCTAAATTTTCCTTAAATTTATTGCTGTTACACAACCTTCCCCCCTGTCTTTTGTTAAGATTCATGTTGTTAGCTGTTTTGATATTTTTGAAGAAAGACCATGTTTATTAAGGTTTGGGGGGACGGTCCTTGTTCATTATAGGCACGAGCCAATCCCCAACTGTAGACCCTATTAGCATTTTAATAGTGGTGTCATCCACTATTATAGTATATTATTAAAATATAAATTCTTATATGAGATTTGCATTGTAAATCATTGCTGTTCTAATAAATCGAAAACCCACTATTTCATCAGAAAACCTAAGAAGATAAAGTTTTTAAAGTTTCAAGTTAATGTGTTTTGTATAAACTTCAGATAATTTAGGTTTTGAAAATTTGTGTGGAGCAGGGAAATGGTTTTCTGACTTTATAACAATGGAAGGTTTTTGAATATTTTGGACTGTGTCAAAAGTGGTGTCTCTATATGTATGTATAGTTTCTTTTCCAAGATGTTCTGTAGTTCTTGAATTTGAGCAAAGGAGAGCCGACTGAGAGCTGAGACTAGATGACATTGCCTCTCCTTGACCCCAAATTAAAAACTGCCCCTAAAATATACAAATAAATAAAACTCTTCACTTAGAACATATGAGAATATGGTTTGTAATGAATAGTCTACAAAACTATAACTGTGCCTGGGTTTGCCTTAAATATTTCATTATAGGTGTGGTCCTCTAATTGACCTTTGTAAGGGCCCACATGTAAGACACACTGGACAAATAAAAGCCATAAAAATTTTCAAGGTAAGAATTGATTTTTTTATAATATAACGTGCTTAAAGTGAATTATATAATAATGATTTTCAATCATATTTTTCATAGTTTGAACATCATGACATTTTAAAATATTTCATTTGATTTTTACATGGGCTTCTAAAAACAATGTAATTTTAAAAATTTTGGTAATTTGAAGGTATATGTAGATAAATTGTTTATCATTCAACCTTAATGTAAATGGTAAAATGCACTGCTTTTTCATGTGATATTTTAAATTATTGCTTTGCATACTATCGTTTTCTTGAATAGCCTTGATGTGGACAAGAATATTTGTCTGCATGTGAGAATAATATACATACAGAAAAGGAAGAACGAAAGGAGATATGTTGGTATGATGTAGTAAACGTTGCTCTGGAATCAAGGGGCAGGGCTCTCAGGTCTGTTGTGCTGTGGCTTGGCTGTGCAGACCTAACCTTTCTGGGCTCTAGTTTTCCTACAGGTGAAATGAGGGGTTGGATCCATAGATCACTAAGGCAGACCTTTACTTCCCTAGTGTACCTCCTCTTCACCCCCCTGCTTGGCATAGCAGGTGCTTTTTAGCATTCCCTCCACTCTTTCTCACTTTCATTCCTGGAATCCACAGTGCATTCTTTACATAATTTGCTGATTAATTATATAATTTCGGCTGGGAAGGTTTAGTTAGAATCTTCAAGGTTCTTTCTAGTGCTTGTTTAAGCAGTGTTGATGTGATTGTGGAAAATTGTGTTCTAACCAAATGTTTGATATTACTAAAATCTTGTTTGATGTTTAGAATTCCTCCACATATTGGGAGGGCAATCCTGAAATGGAAACATTGCAGAGGATCTATGGGATATCCTTTCCTGATAACGAGATGATGAAAAACTGGGAAAAGTTTCAAGAGGAAGCCAAGAACAGGGATCACAGGAAGATCGGGAAGGTATGTCTGTGTCTTAGTTTGCCATGGTTGCTATGAAAAATGTCATAGAGTAGCTTGGCTTAAAGGATAGGAGTTTATTGTCTTACAGTTTGGGGGACAGAGATTCAAAATCAAGGCCTTGGAAGGCCATGCTTTTCCTCAGTCTGTAGCATTCTGGTGCTGGCTCCATCACATGGCAGGCTGTCTCCTTGGTCTCTTCCAGCAGTGTTCTCTGAATGTTGGCTTCTTCTGACTGCATTCAAATTTCCTCTGCTATTAGGACTCTAGTCATGTGGATTAAGGCCCACCATGATTCGATTTGGCCATATCTAAGTAGGGCCTTCAAAAATCCTATTCACAAATGAGTCTGTACATTAATAACACCTTCAGAAATGCGATTTACAAATGGGTTCACCCACACAGAAATGTGGATTAAGACTTGAACATGTCTTTACAGGGTACATGATTCAATCCCCAACAGCCCCAAATCCTAATCACTACTATGATAGAAACATCTGTCATTTTATATCTCATAAAACAAAACTGCTTAAAAATTATCTTATTCTCTCCTCCTGTTATTTAGTTTACTTGTAGTTCCAGACTGCTGTTGAATTTTTTCATGCTAATGCCCCTAAAATGTCTTCTGTATTATTTCCTTCCAGTATCTTTTATTAAGTTTTAAAATTGGACCCTTGTGGTATTTTTATCATAATATCAAAATAAAGGTTTTTTTTTAATATTGTGAACAGTTGATAACACACACCTTGTGTTTGGGAGGCGATGTGATAGAAAGAGAATGAGATTTGAAAGCAGATGGAAAGGGGCTTTAATCGCAGTCTGGCTGCTTCTTGGCTGTGTTAGATGCTGGGCAGGGTGTTCATTTACGATTCTTCATGACCTCAGCTGTCTGCTGGGTAACCTTGCTGGGCTGATGCCGGGACACATGCTGGATAAAGGGGGCAGCTTTTGGGAAGTGACAGCAAGGATGATGATCATTGTCACTCAAACCCACCACCTGCAGTGGACTTTGCTGATCTTTGTGTCATGTTATTTCTCCATAAGGCCTATACTTACAAGTGTGCTAAGTAAGAAAATTAACAGTAAATAACAAAAGGTAAAATAAAAACTAAGTTCGAAGCTAAGTAACCATAAAAAAATGCAAAGTAACTTTATGTGTTATGTTACATATACTTAGGTAAGAAGTATTGAGGAGTCTTAGAATATAAAATATTAAAAGATAGAAATGATAACTCGGTATGATGTTTTATTCTAGCATATCATGTATATGCAGTAAATGTTCAGCAACAACGGGAAATTTTAAATGTAATTATTGTTTTAATCTAGGAACAAGAACTTTTCTTTTTCCATGATCTAAGTCCTGGAAGCTGTTTTTTTCTTCCCAGAGGAGCCTTCATTTATAATGTACTTACGGATTTCATTCGAGTAAGTTAATTTTTAAAATATTCATTCTTATTTGATTTCTTTTTACATTTTACATATTTTTTCTTAATAAAATGGCCAACCTTTACAATAATTTTATTTTAGTAATATTAATTAGAATTTTGACCCAAAAAGAGAAATACTAGATTGAACCTTCTAATATAAACATTCAGATGCTTTCTGTTTTCCCTTAATAAAATGTATTTTTGAATTTTATTAAATGTAACTACTCTCCATATAGGTTTCTAGAGCATGTACAATACAAAGATTAGAAAAAACGTGGAACTCCCTGTGAAAGAGAAGAAGAAAGTACCTTAAAACTATTTCTATTCAAAGAGAAAGCTTTTTTACCAGAGTAATACAAGTTCTTTGCTTAGTGTTTACTCAATTAAAAATATGTAAATATTGTTCAAAGGCATTCCATCTGGATGCTTGATTATTTCTTTTCTTGTACATTTTTGTCTTTCCTGGAATTAATAACTGCCTAAATGTTTCATTTGTTGAGTTCTCTATATGCTTATCACTAATTCATCATCAAACGTTTTCTTAAAACTACAGACCTCCCTGCAGTATATTCTGATGATTCACGTAATTTGGCAATGATTTTTTTCCTGTATAATTGATCTTCCTGCTCCACATTTAATTTGCTGCTAAGATTCCTGTTAGCTGTTGTCTTAGGACTTCTTTTCATCACCATCCTGGCTATTCCACTCTAGTTTCTACCATATTGAATCCCCTCTTTCCTGATCCTATGTCTTCCTCTTCCTTTGTTGTACCTCTCATTTGAGTGGTTCCCTTTTGCTACTAACTTCCTGAGAAAAGGCACAAGGCATGTGTTGATCCTTCTTTCTCCTTCCTTCTCTGCTGTGCTCTGAAGGCCAACCTCTGTGGACTGTACCACCCAGTAGGCTTTGGCCACAGTGAGGCAGTGGTAGGGGACCAGACAGCAGTGGGGTGAGTCTTAAAGAATCACTGGGAATTATCAAAGACATCAGCAGATGGTGGTGACCGTGCTGGTGTGAAATTGTTCTGTACCCCAGAAAAGCCATGTCCTTTAATCCTGATTCAGTATTATAGGGTTGAACTTCTTGATTAGCTTGTTTCCATGGAGATGTGACATGTCCAATTGAATGTTTGACCTTTTGATTAGATTATTTCCATGGAGATGTGGCGCACCCATTTGTGGGTATGACCTTTTGATTAGATGGAGATGTGACTCTGCCCATTCAAATGGGTCTTGTTTAGTTTACTGGAGTCCTTGAAAGAGCTGACACAGAGCTCAAACACAGGCATTTGGAGATGCTTGAAATTCCCACAGAGATGTTTGGAGATTGAAACAGAAATGACCCAGGTGCTAAGCAAGGACTCACGATAATAGCCAGAATCTGAAGAGAAGAAATCTCTGGCCCTGGGAGAGGCTAAGCTAAGAGGAGAAACCCAGAGTTTTGCCCAGGAGCAGCTAAGTGTGAGGACGGATGTTTAGAGAGGAAGCCACTGGAATCAGAAGCTGGAAGCTGCTTGAAACCAAAAGCAAAGGACAGACATGTAGGTGCCAACCACATGCCTTTCCAGGTGACAGAGGTGTTCTGGACATCATCAGCCTTTCTTAAGTCTGGGTATCTTTATCTGGATGCCTTAGTTTAGACATTTCTATGACCTTATAACTGTAAACTTGTAACTTAATAAATCCCCTTTATAAAAATCATTTCATTTCTGATATATTGCATTCCAGCAGCTTTAGCAAACTAACACATTGACCATCACAGCTGCTGTGTTTTGGATGTGCTGTCTCTACTGGAAAATCAACACAGCCCCTGACACTTGGAACTGTCAAGCAGAGGGGTGGGGTGGATGACAAATAAATAGAAGGAGAAAGCTTTTAGGTGGCCTTAAAGGAATATCTTATCTTTTATAGATGCAAGACACATATGGCTGATGATCAGGCCCAAGGCCTGATTATATGGGTTGCAAAATTATAAAGCCATTTAAATATACACTCCCAGTGGTCTCTTATGTTAAAGTAAGGGCACTGGTTGAGAAGACATGGGTCCCTGAGACTTGGAATTGTAATATCTGATCACCTCAGTCCCATCAGAGGTTGAGCTGGGTTGGGGCTGGGCTTCTATATCGTTTAGATTCACCCCTGCTTCTAGAGCATGGCGCCCTGGGGCTTCTAGTTAGAGTCTGGTGAGTCTTTGTCTCTTCAGGCATGAAAGAGTAAAGGAGAGTTAGGTGTTCCACTAATCAATTTCTGACTGACAAATTATCAGTATCTCATCAATTACCATATGGACTCAAAATCCAGACACAATTCATCTGAATCAGGCCCAGGTTCAGAGAAGGCTTCTCAGGAGCAGGTGAAGCTTGTTGTGTTCAGTTCCTTCCTTGGTACAGATCACTGAGTACAGTTCTTCTCCTTGGCTCCTTGACCTGTGGACTAAAGAAACAAGGTATCTGCCAACTGGCTCCTTTCTGCATTACATGCACTGTATGAAACAGTGTTAGAGAAATAGATTCTCCCATTCAAAAATTGGAGGGTTCAAGGATGAATTCACTAATTCCCTCCTCCAGGGTAAAAAATACATGTTGATTAGCCAATGTTGTTCCTTCTGGGTTTTGGTTTTGTCCCCTGAGCCATCCTTCCTTTTCCATAGAAAATGGCCCAGGTGTGCTGCTGGGCAGCTTTCTCAGTGTTTTCAGATGATTCCTGCCTGAAAAAGGCTGGGGTCAAAAGGCCTGATTCCATTTTGTGCTGTCTCTATCTGTTTCAGTGTAAACTAATACAATTCCTATAAATCTTTGTGGATCCTTTACATACATTTGTAATCAGTGTTACTAGATAAAGCTACATCCATATCTTTTTCTGAGTCAGACCTTTCTCCTGTCTATGGCTTTCGGTGAGGCTGCTGTTAAATCATCTGCTTAAAACTCTTAATTTTAACTGAGAAGATCTAGGAAGTACCCTTAAAACTCTTAAAAGGTTCTAGTAGGTACTCCTTAAATCATTCTGATGTCTTAACAAAGGTTTGTATGGCCACACCCTTAAGATCTTTACCCTAAGGCCATGCCTTACTGGTAATAACTTAACTTTTGTCTTTGTCTTGAAGCCATTCTTGTTTTAAAATTTTTTTGCTGGGAGAATCTGGGAATTAGAAAATTGTGTTTTTGAATCTAGCAAGTTCTGAGTATTTCCTCTAAATTTGGCTAAAAAATTTAATAATATCTTTCTTAGTTTCTCTCTTTTTTCTTATATTTTACCTCTCTCATATTTATAGGCAGCTAAAAACATGTTAGTTTTCCCTTTCAATATTCTGCTTTCACATCTCCCTAGCTCAAGCCATGAGGTCTTTTGGGTACCCTTTTTGTTTTCCATGCAACCAGTATCCCTTTTTTCCACCTCTGGTAAGATTTTCTTCACTGTCCTTTAAGTCCTCACAGTCTCTTTGCAGCTTTCCTAGCTTTTGTTTGCCACCTGGCCCCAAAGCCAGAGCTACATATTTTAGATTATTATTATAGAATCCATGGCCAGTGCCAGATTCTGTTCTGTTAGTCTATTGCAGAATAACAACGTATCACAAAATATAGTAATTTATAATGGCCATTTCATTATTATCTTTTTTTGGTTCTGAGTGTTAGGCATAGCTGGGTGGTTCATATATTGGGTCCCTTATGACTGCAGTCAGATGAAGGCTGAGGTCAGAGGCTAAAGTTTGTTACCTTCATTTAAATGCACCAACCTGAAGCATGTAGCTTAGTAAATTTTAATACATCTGTACATCTTTGCAACCGTCCTCCAAATCAAGACGTAGAACACATCCATCTTCCCATAAAGTCCACTTGGTTCTCTTCCCAGTCAATGCCTACCTCTCCTCCTCCCACCTGAGGTAATCCCTGTGCTGGTTTCTCTTATCACAGATTAATTTAGTCTTGAACTTCATGTAAATAGAATCATACAGTATATGCTGTTTTGTTTTCTGGCTTCTTTTGTTTAATTCATATGTCTGAGATTTATCGAAGTTGTTTGTATAATAGTTTTGTGTTTTGTTTTGTTTTGAGGTTATCTATTTTATAAGTATGGTATATCATGGTTATTCATTCTCCTGTAGATGTACATTTAGGTTGTTTCCAGTTTGGAGCTATTGCAGATGAATCCGCCATGAATGTACTTGTACATGTCTTTTGGTACACTTAGTACTCACCTCTCTGGGGGTTTATACCTAGAAGTAGAATTGCTAGGTTATAAAATAGGCATACAATTAACTTTTTCAGAAAATGTTGAGCAGTTTTTATGTGGTTTATGGAAATGAATGAAGAACACCCAATTAAGAACAAAGACTGTTTATTTAGAGCCATCATCACTTGTATTTGACAAAGACTTAAAGGCAGGCAGAGGAGTGAGAAAGCTTTATAGTGGAATAAAGGGAAGATTTCAGGTATACCCTGATTGGAACCTGTTAGCGTGGGGATCCTGGAGGTGTGCTAACTAGAAGCAGGGTGTTTTAGTTTCCTAGGCTACTTAAAGCAGATACTGTGAAATGTATTGGTTTCAACAGTGGGAATTTAATAGCTTACAGTTTTGACGTCGTGAAAATGTCCAAATCAAGGCATCATCAAGGTGATGCTTTTCCCTGAGGACTGGCTGCCAGAGATCCTTGGCACCTCTACCACATGGCAAGGCACATGGCCACGTCTGCTAGCCTCTCCTTGTTTCCTTGATTTCAGCCTCTTGCTTCCATGGCTTTTTCTTTGTATTCATTCCTTTTATAAAGATGCCAGTAAGAGGATTAAGACCCATCTTTTGAATAAAGGTGGGTCACACCTTAACTGAAGTAGCCTTATCCAAAGATCCTACTTAAATGGGTTTATACCCAGACGAATGGATTAGTTGAAGAACACGATTTTCTGGGGTACATACAGTTTCAAACCATCACACAGGACATCCTATATGATTAGTTAGGGGAGCCTATTTGGCTTTCTTTGGCTGGTCTTAAGTTGGAAGTGGGGGCAGAAATTAGGGAAGTTGACAGATATTGATCAAATCCTGGCTATGTGCGCTGATTGCTAGGGATTACTGTTTGATGTCCTGGGCTGATTGCTGTAGATACTGGCCAGCTTCATGGACTGATTGTTGCAGATAGTGGGTTAGGGTTTCCTGGTCATTGTTCATTTGTGTATTCAGTGTCTCAGGTTGAATCCATATTATATTCCTTCCAGAAATATATAAGCATTCCAATTGGTACACATCTTCATTGATACTTGCTGTTATTAGTCTGCCATTCTGGTAGGTGTAGTGACTTTATTTTGCATTTCTTTGATGAACCTTTTCATATGCTTATTGGCTGTTTGGTTATGCTGTTTTCGTGAAGTTCTTGTTTTAAGAGTTTTGCCCATTTAAAAAAATGTTGTCTTCTTATAATTAATTTATATGAGTTCTTTCTATCCTGAATATGAGTCCTTTGTAAGGTGTATATATAAAACAATATATGTATAGTATCTTCTTTCATCTGTGACTTGTCAATTCACTTTCTTAATTATGTCTTTGAGCCAACAATTTTCTTGACTAGTGAAGTACAGTTTGTTAATTTTTCTTTTCTGGATAGTAATTTTGTGTCTTGTTTAAAAAAAATCTCTGCCTGCTTCAGAATCATGAATTTATATTTCTGTGCTCTTGATGGCGTTTATTTTTATACTTAAGGCTGTGAGCAACTTTGAATTAAATTTTAAGTTCTGTGAAACGTAGGGTCAAACTTTTTTTTTTTTACATATGGCTGCGATTTATTTTTTTAAACACTTTTATTGTGAAATATATGTACAAAAAAGCAATATATTTCAAAGTACATTTTAACAAGTAATTTTAGAACAAATTTTTGAAGTCTGGTATGGGTTACAGTTCAGCCATTTCAAGTGTTTCTGGCTCCTTCTAGCTGCTCTGATACCCTGGAGACTAAAAAGAAATATCACTATAATAATTCAGTAGTCATACTCTGGATTGATAGGATTTGCTAAATCATATTATGTGTGATACAACTCCTCCTCCTTTGATCCTGCTCCAACTCTTTAGGGATATTTGGGCAATGGCCATTCTAACTTCATGTTGAAAAGGAGTGTCAACATTATAGGATAGGGGAATGCAACTGTTTGATGCTCTTGGAGAGACTGGTAACTCTGGATTTCAGGACTTATCTGGCCTAGGAACCATCTGGAGGTTGTAGGTTTCTGAAAAATAGACTTAGTGAGTGAAATTTTTATAGAGTCCCAGATAGAGCCCTAGTATTCTTTAGGGTTTATAGGAATACTATTGATTGGGGCTTGGCATACATGGCAATTAGCAATATCTAATATGCTGAAGTTTGCATAACTTCAGCATATTAGTAACCTCCAGAATAGCCTCCTGACTCTATTTGAACTCTTTTAGCCACTTACACCTTATTTTGTTATATTTCTTTTCCCCCTTTTGCTCAGGTAGGCAGTATTGATCCCATGGTGCCAGGGCCAGTCTCATCCCTGGAGGTCATGTTCCACATTGCTGGGGAGACTTACATCCCTGGACATCATGTCCCACGTAGGGGTTGGGTAATGATTTTACTTGCTGAGTTGGGCTTAGAGAAAGAGATGCTACATCTGAGCAACAGAAGAGATTCTCTGCAAGTAACTCTTAGGCATTATTATAGGTAGGCTTAGCTTTTCAATTACAGTATAACTTTCATAAGAGCAGACCTCCAGATCAAGAACTTGGCTTATTAACTTGGAGTCCCTAATGTTTGAGAGAGTATCAGGGATTTCCCAGGTGGGAAAGTTTAATAGTTTTGTATTTTTTCTCCAGTCCCTCAAGGGACTTTGCCAACCAGTACTTTTAAATTATCTGCCTAACGTACTCTGGAATATGTTTGGGTATTACATTAATCTATACAGAATTGCAAGACCTCATTCCCAATTCTAGCCTCCATGTATTTAGGTTGTTTAACTGAACTGACCAGACAGGTTAAGTTAGATTGTGTGCTACAGAAAATGTAGGTTTTGGGCAAAATGAACCTCTCTTCTGTTGGTCCCGTACTGATAGATGAAGTTCTAGAATAAAGACAGTATCATCCTTTACCCTGTATTCTGATTTACTAGTCCCAACCAGAGCTGCTTCATTCTTATCTCTAAGATAAGAAGCCTGATAGCTTTTTCAGCTTCTTTAACAGTTGTTGTATGTAGGAATGCTGACTTTCAAGAACTGCAGAACTCCAGCTGAACTTAGGTGTCATACAAGTACCTGAAGTTCCAGGAAAATATCAGATTATACACATAGAGTACAGCATCTCAGAATCTAGAAATAACGCTTAAAGCTCAAGAATAAATGTGACTGCTGTAGGAGCTTCCTATCTAGGCCCCAGTTTTCTTAGAAGCATTTTTAAAAGAGATCATACAATATTTTTACTTTTCTTTCTGATTTATTTTGCTCACCATAATGCTCTCATGGTTGATTCACCTCATTGCATGTTTCATGACTTTGTTCCTTTCTGTAGCTGCACAATATTACATCATATGTATACACCACTGTTTGCCCTTCTGCTCCTCTGTCGTTGTACCCTTTGGCCACCTCCGTCCATTGGATATCAGGAATAATGTTGCCGTAAACGTCAGCATGAAAATGTCTGAGTCCCTACTTTCAGTTCTTTGGAGTATATTCCCAGTAATGGGATTGCATGGTTATATGGCGACCCTATATTTAGCCTCCTCCGGAGGGGCTGCCCCATTCTGCTACTTACCAACATTGAGTAGGAACATCTCTCTCTCCACATTTTCTCTAGCACTTGAATCTTTCGGTTTATTCATTTATTTTGATTCTGCAGATTTTGTTGAGCTATATAGCATATATTCTATGCAAAATAAACAATCAGTGTTTCACAGTATCCTCACTTAGTTGTACAATCAATTATCGCTTTTAATTTCAGACAATCTTCATTGCTCCAAAGAGAAAAATTACAGGTAGACACACCCATACCAAAGAGAAAATCTCAAACTCCCCTTAACTCTTGTCCCCCCACCCCTAATATTGTGGTATTCTTGTTAAATATAGACCATAGCATGAAATAAGTAGTTTTTCCCATATACTCTTCTATTATTAACTCTTTGTACAAGTGTCATACTTTTGCATACAAGGACTTAATTATATTTATAGTGCTAATCTGTGTGGTATATGGCTCTAAACAATCCTTTTCAGCCATATTCACCATCAATGTGGAAATATTCATAAACCCACTAATGAGCTACCATCACCTCTATCCTTTCCCATACTTTTAAGTTCAATCTCCTTAACAAGTCCATACATACTATAACCGTTCCACCGCTCAAGCTCTGGTCTATCTCTAGGTCCCCTGTATTCTATTTTAATACTGTGAGTTTACAGTTTCGAGGGGGCTCATATTTGTAAAATCATACAGTATCTATCCTTCTATGTCTGGCTTATTTTGCTCAGCATTATGTCCTCAAGGTTTATCCACATTGGCATAGGCTTCAGGACCTCATTTCTTCTTACTGGTGCATAATATTCCATCCTATGTATATACCACATTTTGTTTATGCACTTGACTGTTGATGGACAGGACACTTGGGTTGCTTCCATCTTTTGGCAATTGTGAATAATGCTGCTATGAATATCCATGTGCAAATATCTGTTCAGGGCACTGCTTTCAACTCTTCAGGCTATATACCAAGTAGTGGTATTGCTGGGTTGTAGAGCAACTCGATATTTAGTTTTCTGAGGAACCACCAAACTGTCTTTCACAGTGGCTATACCATTATACATTCCCACCAAAAGTGTATGTTGTTCCAATTTCTCCACATCCTCTCCAACATTTGTAGTTTCCTGTTTGTTTACTAGCAGCTGTTCTTACAGGGTTAAGATGATATCTCATTGTGGTTTGATTTGTCAAGCTTCACTTTTATCCACAGGATTATCTAATAGCGTTCAGCACCATTTATCGTAGTGAATATCTTTGTCCTAAATCAGATAATCAAATATATGTGGGTATATTCTGGATATTTATTCTGTTCCCTATGTTTTTCCTTGTGTCTTGATTATGGTAAGTATATTCTAAGTCTTGAGATCAGCAGTATAAGTTCTTCAATTTTATTCTTTATCTTCCAGATTATGTTGGCTCTACGAACTTTTTTGCATTTCCATATAAATTTTGTAAGTTTTACTTTCCACTCCTACAACCTTGGGTTCAGTGGACTTCTAAACAAATTTGTCTTTGCAGACATGGAAGGCCTCAAAACACCTCCTTTGCAGAAAGGATTCTGACAGGTGCACTCAAAGCATTTAATGAAGGGAATCTAGTGAAGGAAATATTCACAGAGGTGTTGGCACAGTTAAAGTAACCAGCAAGCAGTGGTGGAGCACCCAGGGGTTACCAGCAGTGGGAATTCATCATCCCCCATGTCTAGGCCTGAAGGGGTGAGAAGAAGGAAAAGTGTTACTGGAATCCCGAGAGAGCTTGAAATCATGAGGGGCCGTCTAACAGAATAGATAACTAGAACATAGCCAGTGTCAAAACTAACCTAAAGCAAGGAAGTTATGGGGAAGAGGGAGTGAATACCCTCACTTCTCCTTGCACCCTTACAGTCCTTTGGAGCCTCCTAATTGTCAAATCCAATCAGAAGTCAGAAGGCAAGTAAGCCCAATGACGGAGTCCATAGAAGTCAGCTTTTGGGGAGACAGTAAGTGTAGAGAAGGGAGAAAAATGGGTCAGTATGAGGTGAGACAGGCGGGGGAAAATGGAAAATAAACAGTATGGCCTTTCGTATCCAGCATCCATTTTTGTCCTTTGCTTCGATAAGAAGTTCGTCGTCTCACACAAATCAGTCAGTATATCATCATACAGTGATGTCAGTTCAGTCTCACTTAAAATCTCAATTGTGACTTTAACTTATATAGTCAGTAATTTTCATATAAGGATGCAGAGAAAATATGCAAAGAAACAATTGCTTAAATGTAACTGTTCCAGTCTCAGCTTTTGTAATTGATCACAAGGCCCAAGCTGATAAAGCATAACTTCCTTCTCCTACCACCCACTCCAGGTTCCTCTTATCCTGTCAGTATGTGGACAGAGTGTGTTATTTGGTGGTTGACACAAATCTTCTTCCCACAGGATTCAAGTTCTTGGGGATGCTGTCTTTGCTGGGTTGCCAGAGTTTCCCACTGACTGTTATGGTTGGATGTGAGAATATTTAAAGCTCCTCACTGAATTCCAGACATAGTCCTCCTTGCTCCATTGTATAAGAGTAATACAATTTCCCCTCTATAATTCAGACCAGTAATCTCAGCAAATATATTAAGTCATTCTCTACTTGTTGGTTAGTGACAAAAGGAGCCCAAAATAGGTAAGGGACAGCCTCACTTCCCAAAAGAAGCATGTATGGGTTTTTTTTTTTTGGTGAAAGCATTCTTTTCTTGGCACCAAAGCACATTTTTGAGACATTACAAAGCTCCAGGGAAAAAATAGAAGATCATAAATTTCCAGAGAGAAAAAGCTGTAGACATAGGATTGAGAATTAGAATGGCATAAAATTTCAGTGGAAACACTGAAAAACAGAAGGCAATGGAACAAAGCCTTCAAAATGTGAAGCCTAGAAATCTACACGCTGCTGAAGTGGCTTGCTGTGGAATTCTTCTACTACTGGGTTAGTTTCAGCTTTCCCAGGTCTTTTAAGGAAATTAGCATTTGTTCATCTACTTTCCAGAATCTAATGTATTACAGCTTTTATCTCCTCTCCTTTTCTCTTTATCCTTTGTCATAAGCAAATTTTAACTTTAAATGTTTTGAAAACTTTTCTTAAAGGAGGAATACCACAAAAATAACTTCATGGAAGTACTCTCTCCCAATGTGTACAACAGTAAACTCTGGGAAGCCTCGGGCCACTGGCAGCATTACAGCGAGAATATGTTTACCTTTGATATTGAAAAGGATACTTTTGCCTTAAAACCTATGAATTGTCCTGGGCACTGGTGAGTGTTAAAAGTATAGTGGATCTTTGCATAAGAATTTATAGCACACGTCATCATAATTATGTTTTTCTTTTCTGCTTCTGAGCTTTATTTCTTCTTGTATACACATTATTTTTATCTAGATTTTCTCTAACATTCAATCTGAAGGTAGTTTTTAAATGCAATTTTATTGACATATTCGCATACCAAATCATCCAAGTATACAATCAGTGGCTCACAGAGTCATCATATAGTTGCACATTTTGTATTTATAATGCAAATCTACAACTAAACTGGCCTTAGCAAGCAAATATTAAGACAGACCTCTGAATACCTGAAGAAAATTCTTTGCCCTTTTTAGTTATGACTAAAAGAAATTCGACTTTATAGTCACAGGATATAAAATATATATGTATTTAACTTTAACTTGTAGAAAACTATTGTGTAAATATTCTCTAACTTCTCTTTTTAAACAGAAGGTGGAGACTAGCCTATACTTTGCATTCTCCAAAACACTTATGTCAGCAAATTCTTAACTCAGTTTTCTACTATGTACCATTTAAAGCTGTAGCCTGTGAATTCAACTTTAGTTATAGGTAAGACCATTTGAAAGAAGATAATTATTTTTGTGTTTTCATGCCTCAGAATAAGGGAACAGGACCACAGTGGCTTAGAGGACTATGGGAGCCAGGAAATTGAGTGCTTGGAGTACTTGGTGCTAAAAAGGGAGAGGTGATTAAGACTCAGTCCATTTCCTCAGGGGTATCATGAGCATAGTGGAGTAGGAATAGATAGGTAGACAATTGGTTATGAAAGACTGAGGCAAGTGACATATTTTGGGTGTTCTTGAAGAGAGGCTGGCTAGCCCTGTGTGGGAAAGATTCTAGGAGGATTTCACTTGAGATGTTGCCTTTGAAATGTATTATAAACTGTAAGTGGAAATTCACCTGGTGAATGAGGATAGCAAACAACATTTCTGGAATTGATAACAGACAGAGTTCTTTCTCAGATTGCTGCAGTGATGTAATGACTCAAGGTTCAGTAAATTAGAGAAGAAATTAGTTTTACCTGGTGGTCTAAGAATCTGGGAAAGAAGTTTATATATCTTGAGGCCTACTGTATTTTCTCACAACTCAGACAATTACTGAATCTTTTCTGTGCTATGTAAAAGCTGTGTGTTGTTTCATTTTTTCTAGTCTAATGTTTGCCCATCGTCCACGATCTTGGAGGGAAATGCCTATTAGATTAGCTGATTTTGGAGTTCTCCATAGAAATGAACTGTCAGGGACTTTAAGTGGCTTGACCCGAGTTAGGCGCTTCCAGCAGGATGACGCCCACATCTTCTGCACCGTGGAACAGGTAAACAGTGATCCAGAATGAAGCATGATTGTGACCAGTTCAGTGCATTACACAGAATATGTTACTTAATCTTTCAAAATCACTTAAAACAAAGTGGTTGGTCAGTCTTTAAGGGCTCATTCAGATCTAACATTCTGTGATTCTCTCATTTGTGCCAATACAGCAATAATCTCTTTTTTTTTTTAGCAATAATCTCTTGACATGAGATTTATTCTTTTATTCCTTCAGCTTCCTCCAGTTACTTCATTAATTTAAATTCCATTAAATGGAATATTTTAAGGGGTTCAGTGGAATTTTTTCACTTTGTTTTTCAATAATGCCTAGAAATGTCTTTTTTCAGATTTTCATGTTAAATTAAAATTGCCAAGCAAAGAGCCACTGTCAAACACTATCAGAAAATTTGACATAATTGACATCTGTAGAACATTCCAGCCAACAGCAGCACAATACACGTTCCTTGAAAGTGTACACAAAACATTTACCAAGGTAGACCATATTCTGGACCATAAAAAAATCACAATAAACTTAAAGGGATTCAATTCATATAAAATATGCTCTCTGACTACAGTAGAATTAAAGTAGATATCAATAACAGAAAGCTATCTGGAAAATTCCCAAGTATCTGGAAAGTAAGTAATAGACTTCTAAATAACCCATGAATCAAAAAGAAAATCAAAAAGAAAGTTAGAAAGTATTATAAATTGAATGAAAATAAAATATGACACATTCAGTGGATTACCATTAAAATGATCCTTCAGGGATATTTATAGCACTAAATGCTTACATTAGATAAGAACAAAGATTTGAAATCAGTGATGTCAACTCCTATTTAAGAAACTAGAGAAAGAAGAGCAAATTACACTCAAGGCAAGTAGAAGAAAGAAAATAGTAAAGACCAGGCAGAAATCAGTGAAATATATGAAAAAAGAAAAAGAACAGAGAATATCAGTAAAAATGAAAAGCTGGTTTTTTGAAAAGAGCAATAAAATTGATAAACCTCTAATCATACTCATCAAGGAAAAAAGAGAAGACAAAACACAAAAATATTAGGAATGAGAAAGGTGACATCACTATAGATTCTACAGACATTAAAGGGATAGCAAGGCAATATTATGAACAATTTTATGCCAGTAAATTGACAACTTACGTGAAATTTACAAATTCCTTAAGAAGACATGAACTGCTGAACTTTACTCAAAAAGAAACAGATCATCTGAGTAGACCTACGTCTATTAAATAAATTGAATTGGTGGTTTAAACTGTCTCATATGGCTGCGCTGGTAAATTCTACCAAACATTTAAGGAAAGAATAGTACTAATTCTAGACAAATCTTTCCAGAAAAGTGCAGAGAGGAATTCTTTCCAATTTATTTTGAGGCTAGCATGCCCTGATACCAAAACAAGACAAAGACATTAAAAGAAAAGAAAATTACAGACCAATATTTCTCATGAACATAGTCAAAAATTATAAACAAAAATTTTAGCAACTCAAATCCATTAGTATTTTAAAAAGAATAATACATCTTGACCAAGTAGCCTCTATCCCAGCAAAGGAAAGTTGGTTTTATATTAGGAAATCAATCCATGTAATCCATATGAACAAACTAAAAAGAACAAAGTAATAACATTCTCAGTAGATACAGAAAAAGCATTTGGCAAAATCCAACATCCATTTCTCATAAAAATTTTCAGAAAGTAAAAATGGAAAATAACTTTCTCTACCTAAAAAAAGGCATCTCTATAAAAAACCTACAGCTAGACTCATACTTAATAGTGAAAGTCTAAATGCTTACCACTAAGATCAAGAACAAGATAAAGATGCCTACTCTTGTCACTTTTATTGTTCATTGTACCTGAGGCTATTTTTGATGCAGTAATGCCAGATTGGAAAAAAAGAATAAAAATTCTCTTTATGTGAGAATGATGTGATAATCTATATAGAAAATTTGGTGGTATCTACCAATAAGCTATTAGAACTAATACTTGAGTTTATGAAGTTCATAGGATGTGATAGCAATATTCAAAAATTAAATAATTTCTATAAAGTAGCAGTGAGCCATTGGAAATTGAAAATAAAATATAAGGATTCACAATGGCATCAAAAAATATGAAAAACTTAGGGTAATTCAAACTAATCTCTAGTGATGGCACAGATCCTTAGTTGTCTCCTATTTTTCTTAGGTGTCTCTATTTTTGCTGTTTCTTTCCTGTTTTCACGTTAACGTACTCTCCTTTCCCCCTCTCAGGAATGTTCTCTCTCAAGTCTCACAACCCTTCAGCTCTGCTCTTCTCACTCTGTGCTCACTCTGACTTTTTTTCCTAGCCTCCACCCTTAATTTCGCCTGAATCTCAACTCCCGCTTGAGCTCCAGACTTCCATCCTAGAGGGTTGGTGATATACCTGCTTGGCTATCACAAACACCCTCACATTTGACATATTCAGAATCATACTCCTCATCTGCCTCCCATCCCACTTCCTCGTCCTTCCAGGTTCACTCTGCAGGGTAGTGGTACCAGCATCCTCTCCACTGCTCAGGCTAGGAATCTAGTTGTCCTTTTCTTCTCACCCCTGTGTGCAGTTTATCCCAAGCCCTTCCTACATTTATTATGACTTCTTGAATATTTTAATCCACTCCAAAATAGCTTTGTGCATGGGCAGTTAATACCTGTTAATGAATGAAAGGGAAATGATCTCACAAACTCATCAATTTCCTTGCATTCCATCTGCTTCTCTTTGGTTCATGCCACCATCATCTGGCTCCTGAATGACTCACTAGCTTCCTAATGGACATCCTCTTCTAGGCTTGCCCTTTGCCTGTTTCCCATACTGTGAAAGAACTAATCGAGTCGTATTAGTGTTCTGCTATATAAAAACTTTCATTAGCTCCCCCTTTGGTCTCTAGCTAAAACATCTAGACATTACCCTGACTTCAAGGCACTTAATTTTATCTAGTCCCTGCTTACCTCTAGCCTGATCACCTACCACCCTCCCCTCTTTTCCCTTCTTCTCTGTCATGTGTAGCTCCATGGCATGGCAGCTTCTTGTGGCTCCCTACCTCCATAGAGAGCTCCTGTTGACCCCTCTGGTTTCAGCTTGCCTATCACTTCTTCTGGGCAGCCTGCCCCCAGCCCCTTCTCCTGTGTGATACCTTGCACAGTGTGTTACACTTGCCTACTTCTTTGTCTGACCCTCTGCTAGACTGGGAGCCTCTTGCAGCCTGACTCATAGAAGACATTTCATGAATATTTGACTAAGATATGGGCCAGTGACCAAAACAAAGTGTCATTGACTGTACTGTATTAAAAACATGCTTTTTTTCTCTTACAAGGAGAATTTTTTTTCAATGTCATAAATGTACTTAATTCAGTGGTCTATTAAAATTATTTCATTGGCTCTAATTTCAGATTGAAGAAGAAATAAAGGGGTGTTTACAGTTTTTAAAACATGTTTACTCAACATTTGGCTTCTCTTTTCAATTAAATCTCTCGACAAGACCTGAAAATTTCCTAGGAGAGATTGAGATATGGGACCAAGCTGAAAAGGTAAGGAGAAACAAAGCACTTACCCCTTATTTTTGTGCATATGGAAAATACCCAAGTGACTGCATTTACCATTGATGAGGAAGAATGCAATACTTTGTAATAGAAATTTTTTTAATTGGCAGTTTTGGGAAAAATATGCAGATTGTGGAATGTGACTATCCAGTTTCATTGTAAAAATGCTAGTAACAATAATACCTTACATTTGTTTCACACTTGAAAATATATATCAGATTTTCATTTTTCAGTGCTAGTCATTAATAACCAATTTCACAAAGTTTTGAAGAAATCCTCTGTTTGAAGTAACTTTTGTATTGTGAAGTTTATGTTAACTACGCCTATTGTGTTATCTTAGTATGAATCTCGTGGTTGCGTGTGCTAGATCCAGACACACACATCTGATGTTTGACTTTCCTCCATGGTAATTGCCTGTATAGCTCATCCTCTGTCTGAAGACTCCCAGAGACTCAGAGGTCATGTTTCAGCTTTGAAAAACCAAAATTAAGGCACTCAGAACACTGGTTTGTTTCCCCCGCCCTCACTAAATATGAAAAGGTTATAGTATGCCTCCTGTATTAGTTTTTATTAGAAATGAGGATGGTGTTATGACCAGACACCCCAGGAATGACTTCTTCCATTAAAAGGATATCCTCCTCTTCATGGAATACTCACAGAAACCATGCACACAACTAACAAGGAAAACAATCAGGGTAACACTTCATTAATAGTATGTAACCATTACTTCCATGTTATTAATAGGTACAGGGACCACACAGAGGCTGGGCCTTTTGCCCATCCTAAATTTTCCTCCTCCCTGTCTGCTATGTGGAGGAGGAAAGTCAAATAAGATAGTTCACTCCAGGAAGGACGCCAGCTCACTTTACCTGCCTAGTCACGTGGAAACAAGAAGAGAAAAAAATGATGCAGGGTGGGCTCTGGAGCTATTTTGCTTAATTTCAAGTTTAGCATCATGACAGAATTATGACCTCTCTGATTCCCAGGGTCTGCATCTGTGAAATGGTGATGATGATGTGATAGATAATGATGATGGTGATAGTAATAATGGCAATAGCACCTACCTCATAAGGTTATGGTAAGCTTAAATAAAGTAACTTTTGTGAAATGCATTACATGGGTACATGTAAATGCCCAGTAAAATGTTAGCTATTGATGTTATTGCTGTTATCATCACCACCACCACCTCCCCATCATCGTCATCATCGTCATCATCATCATCACTCCATTCTTTTGGAACAGCATGGGGTGTGGGGAGCAAAAAGGGGAACAGATAAGGTGTGGCCTGGTATGGAAAGAAAAGGCAAAGAAGTTTCACTATTTTTCGCTCTCTTTTAATGGATTTTGCTAGTTACATAGCAAAGCCTGTGGTCACCTAAGGATATGGATTGTTCCCTAGGGAATGAGCCTGCTTCCAGTTTTGGGGAGTTTCTCTCACAATATCTATCCTTGATCCAGGAATTAGTAATTGAGGATTGTAGTTTTTTCTTTTCTTCAGAAGTCTCTGAAATGGTTTGAAAGAGACATTAAGTCAACTCCAAGACTCTATCCATTATTCCTTGAGGTATCAGTCACCTTCACTCTATTTCCCCTCTCAAACTATGCCTGGCTGTGGAGTGAGCAGAATTCACTAGGAAAAGTAGTGGACATCAGATGACTGCTTGTCCAAGTAATCAAAACGTCAGCAGCAAAAAAAAAAATCCTCGATTTAAACAGCTCCTAGCTTTGATTGAGTTTCATGTAGACATTTGTGTTCTCCTTGTGAAAAGAAAGAAAATCCCCTTCTCCTTGTGAAAATTAAAATCCCAAAGAAATTAGATTTCAAATTTTCTGCCTCTCCAATTTTTTATTTCGCCTAGGCTCAACTATAGGGTTCCTGCTTGGGTATGTCTGGAAGGAGCCTGGGTTCTTCTTCAGCAGCTGGGCTCTGGACTCTTCCACTGGAACCGATATAAATCCACCACCTCCTTTGAGCTGGGTTAACCCCATGCCACATTTCTCCTGCATCCCACTTTTCTAAAGTTCCAAAGATTCACTAAATTTCTGAGAACATTGCTGCCCCACATCCGTCCAATTTCCAGCAAACTGATGTGTCCAGAGCCTAGTACATATCCAAGTCTAGACTAACAGTGTCATTGGGAGCCGGCCACACAGAGAGAGCAGGAGAGGAAACAGGTCTTGATTACTCCTTTACCAGCGTGCCAAGCAGCTCATGCCAGGGTGCAGAAGGCATGACATGGGAAGTAGAACAGTTCAAGCTCCCCTCAGCCATATACTTTCTCCCCCATACTGGCATAAGCCAGAGCATTTTTAGCCCATATTGGATCTTCAGGAATCTTTTGTCCTCAGAGGGCCAGCGAGAAGCAGTGTCTTCTGTTTTATGCTCTTCCCCCAAAATGTTGCCTTTCTTTAGCTGTTTTCTTTCTTTCTTTCTTTTTTTTTTTTTTTTTTTTTTGGCGCGGGTAGGCACCAGGAATTGAACCCAGGTCTCCAGCATGGCAGGTGAGAACTCTGCCACTGAGCCACCATCACACCACCCTCTTTAGCTTTTTCATATCCTGAGAGCCCTTAATTCTTTCCATCACTATAGTTGCCTTTTGTAACAGGGCCTCCTTTTCTCTGGGAAAATATACCAGTGTCTCTTCTTTCAGAAAAAAGAGTGAAAGGTGGGTGAGAGGAGTGGCCTCCTAAGCCTGTGAAGCTGCCTCCATGAGGTGGCCTTCTCTGTTCCTGGGTAGAAGGGAAGCTGTGACTGTAAGATTAGGCTTTTGAGGGGACCTTCCAGGATCTCAGGAATGAAATCTCTGTCTCAGCCAAGCTCAGAACCCAAAAAAGCCTACCATGACTCCAGAAGGAGTCTGCTTTTTGAATAACTTACACTTTGGTCCTAAGATACCACCACTGCTTTGATTTCCTCATGAGGTACTTTAGTCCTAAATGCCAGCTGCCCCTCATGGCACCAGTATGTCAGGATGATGACAAGAGTTTGGGTGATATTTTGATAGTATTCTGGCCAGGGACTTAGGCAGGCCCAGGTGTTTTCCAAGGATGCTGTATTCACAGGAAATAATCATTAATAAAATAACCTTTTCATTAATACCTATGTGTATACCCATTCATCTTCAGAGCCAAGCATCTTCACTGCAAGCCAAGTTGAAAACATGTATGTGGTTAGGCTGAAGACCAAAGTGGGGTCTTCTCCTCCCACATCCCCGTAAATTATAAAGGACTTCCCTTCCCCATCCCCCAGAAACCTGTGCAAAGGAAGAGGAAAAGCAAAAGAGAAGTGACAAGGCCTGCTGCCTTGGTCTTCTCACCTGTTCAAACAGAGTGGTAAAGGGAGCAAGATCAAGGCTTTCATATCTTTAATGGGTGGAGGCCCCATCTACAAGGAGAAGGGGCCTTGGAACTCTCCCCAGGAGACAGAAGCTGGGAAGTGTGTAGGGCAGAGGGGCCTGTACTAGGAGGAGGGCAGAAGCTTCCTCTCCCTAATTCTTACCTGGAATTTACTGGAATGATTAGATAAATTATCTTTTCTTTTCCAGTTAAAATATCTGGAGTGCATGGGTGGTTCAGTGGTAGAATGTTCGCCTTGCATGTGGGAGACCTGGGTTCGATTCCCAGACCATGCATCCCCCCCCCCAAAAAAGCTATGTTTTTCTTGAGAGCAAGTGCCATCTTACTCATCTTTATGAAGTCCTTGCTCAGTAAAATTAGTTAAATGTAAAAGATACTCATTAAATATATGTTGAACTAAAATAGACTATAGTTAAGATTTATACTAAATTACTTTTGTGAGTTTTTTGATAAAGATAAGATGTATGATGAAATAGAAGTTTTAAATGTTTGCTTCTTTTTTTAAAAAAAAATAGCAACTGCAGAATAGCTTGATGGAATTTGGAAAACCATGGAATATGAATCCAGGAGATGGAGCATTTTATGGTCCTAAAGTAAGTAGATCCTATGTTTCAAAAACAGTAATACTCAAAGAAAAATAAAAACTACCTCTAAACAAATATTCTTTAATTTACAGATTGACATAAAAATCAAGGATGCCATTGGCAGATACCATCAGTGTGCTACAATTCAGCTGGATTTCCAACTACCTATTAGATTTCATCTCACCTATGTTACGTGAG
Organism: Myrmecophaga tridactyla; assembly: GCA_004026745.1. Classification (NCBI taxonomy): domain Eukaryota; kingdom Metazoa; phylum Chordata; class Mammalia; order Pilosa; family Myrmecophagidae; genus Myrmecophaga; species Myrmecophaga tridactyla. Next base: position 28,038 of record PVIY010008754.1, on the reverse strand, counting down.
TGAACATGATGAAATGATGAAGTACTCATATCCTAATTAATTGCCATTTAACCATTATCCGTACAAAGATAAACATTTAATATATGACAAGGATGTGTTATATACTCATAGTATATATATTTATTAACCTACTTATAATCTAGTTTGGGATCAATTTGCCATTTCTGAGCTCATGTTCTGGTGGGAGAAGGATGTTAAGTAAGCACGAGAATAGAGGTGTAAACAAAAGGCCATGAAAAGAGGGTGATCCAAACTGCTAACTCTTCTTGAGGTGGTGGGGGAAGATTTCCCAAAGCAGCTAACATAGAAACACAAAAACCTGTGTTTTGAGGAAAACATTTGGAAAATGCTTTCTTTGCCAAGGGAAAGCAGAGGAAAAATGGAAATCTGCTGATGAAAAAAGGAAATTTCATCATAGCAAACCAACAACATTGAAATAAAATTCTTAAAATACATAAAGTTGACTTTGTGTGTATGTGTGTATATGTGTGTCTGTGTATATGGTGCTAAGCAATGCATGTATGAAGTGGTATAACCACCTCTACAATTATTAGTCTATTATTCTAAAAAACTTCTTTATGCTGCTCCTTTATAGTCACATTCTCCTCCTACCCCCAAATCCTGGCGGCCACTAATATGTTCCCCATCACTGTAGTTGTGCCTTTTCCAGAGTATCGTATAAATGGACTCATATGGCATATAATTTTGAGACTGGCTTATTTCATGCAACATAATGCCTTGGAGATTGAGCTGTATTTTTGTGTGTATCAATTTTTTTTATTGTTGTTGACTAGTATGCCCTTGTATGGATGTAGCACAATTTATCTAATCCCTCACTTAAGGGCATTTGGGTAGTTTCCAGTTTTTAGTGATTATGCATAGAGCTGCTATAAGCATTCATGTATATGTTTTTGAATGAATATAGGTTTTCATTTATCTAGGGCAAATACCTAGGAGTGGGATTATGAGGTCATATGGTAAGTGTATTTTTAACTTAATAAGAAGCTGCCAAACTGTTTTCCAGAGTGGCTATACCATTTTGCTATCTCATCAGTATGTATGAGAGTGTTAGATATTTCACATGCTTGACAGCATTTGATATTGTCAGATTTAGTTTGTTCATTTTTTCTTTTCTGTTAAGCCATTCTAACAAGTATGTAGTGGTATCTCACTGTGGTAGGATTTTGTATTTCCATAGTAGCTAATAACGTTATCATCTTTTGATGTATTTATTTGCTATTCATATATCCTCTTTGGTCAAGTGTCTTAAGTCTTTTGCCCATTATTTAATTGGGTTGTTTGTTTTCCTGCTGTTGAGTTTTAAGTGCCCTTTATGTATTCTTGATGTAAGCTCTTTGATATGATTTCCAAAAATTTGCTACCAGTCTGTAGCTTATTTCTTTTTTCATTTTAATTGTGTCTTAGCTTTTTCATCTTGAGTTTTTAATTTTGAAGTCTACAATTTATTGTATGGGTCATGCTTTTGATGTCTACAAACTGCTTGAGCTCAGGTCATGAAAATTATCTCCTATGTTTTATCTCAAAAGTTTTCCTGTTTTAAGTCATCATTTAGGTCTAAGATCCATTTTGAGTTAATTTTTGTATAAGATGTGACTTTTAGGTAGGTCAGGGTTTATTTTATTTAATTTATTTATTTTTAATTTAAGAAAGCAAACAATACACTTAGAACTGACAGTGGGTATCTTAGTTAGCTTAACCATAGGCATATTTAAAGTATCTACATTATCATGGTAAAGCCTGTGTTTGTGCAGTAAGTTTCATAAACCAATTTAAAATTAAGGCAACAAGGAAAAAGTCTACATATTCACATAGCAAAGTTCTTAAATTCTAAATATTAAAAACTAACTTAGATACCATTTGATCAGCTGCCAAAATTGTGAATGTTCTCAGAATATCAAGTAGAAAGTTCGTACAAATATCTGCATTGCTGAGGTAATGACCTATGTTACTAAATATTTTCCTTATTTCAGGAAAATATGAGAAGGCAAACATTTTTACCATTAACATATGGAAATCTTAACTACCTAAAATAGGTATCCTAGTTAGCTTATCCATAGGCATATTAAAAAAAAATCTAAGTAGTCATCATAAAGCCTGTTTATACAATATGTTTCATAAACCAATTTAAAATTAAAGCGAGGAAGGAAAAAATCTATAAATACAGATATCACAGTTATTTGCACTCTAAATATTAAACAGTATCTTAAATACCATTTGATTAACTATCAAAACTGTGTACGTTCTCAAAATATCAAGTAAAAACTCATTACAAATATCACCTTTGCTATAGTAGTGAGCTATGTTACTAAATATTTTCAAATTTGTGATTTTAGGGATTTATTTTATTTAATATTACCCTATTACCATAACTACCTATGTTTTTTTTAAACCATTTTTTAGTTGTAAAATATAAAATATATACAAAGAAAAGAAAGAAAAAAACCAACAATTTCCAAAGTACACTTCAACAAACAGCTATCAAACAGGTCCCAGAGTTTGTCATGGGCTACCACGCCTTCATCTCAGATTTTTCCTTCTAGCTGTTTCAAAACAATGGTGGCTTTATCAGAGTCATAATAATAGAATCATATAGTATCCTTCCTTTTATGTCTGGCTTATTTCACTCAGCATTATGTCTTCAAGGTTCATTTACATTGTCATATATTTTGGGACGTCATTTTGTCTAAATGCTGCATAATAGTCCATCATATGTATATACCACATTTTGTTTATCCACTCATCTGTTGATGGGCATCTGGCTTGTTTCCATCTCCTGGCAATTGTGAATAGTGCCGCTATGAACATCAGTGTGCAAATGTCTGTTCGTGTCACTGCCTTCAACTCTTTTGGATATATACCAAATATTGGTATTGCTTGGTCATAGGGCAACTCGATATTTAGTTTTCTGAGGAAATGCCAAACTGATTTTCATAGCAGCTGAACCATTCTACATTTCCCACCAACAGTGAAGAAGTATTCCAATTTCTCCACATCCTCTCCAACATTTATGGTTTCCTGTTTGTTTAATAGCAGCCGTTCTTATAGGTGTGAGGTGATATGTCATTGTCGTCTTAATTTCCATTTCCCTTATAGCTAATGAAGATGAGCAGCTCTTCATATGCTTTTCAGCCATCTGTATCTGCTCTTCAGATACAGATCATTTCCTCTCTCATTTTATAATTGGGTTGTTTGTTCTTTTGTTGATGAGCTATATAATTTCGTTTTGTATAAAGGACATCAAGCCTTTATCCGATATGTGATTTCCAGATATTTTCTCCCATTGACTTGGCTGCCTCTTCACCTTTTTAACAAAGTCCTTTGAGGCACAAGAAGCTCTTGATCTGAAGGAGTTCCCATTTGTCTATACGTTTTTTCACAGCTTGTGCTTTAGGTGTAAAGTTTAAGAAGCTACCTCCTATTACTAGATCTTGAAGATGTTTCCGTACATTTGTTTCAAGAAGTTTTATGGTACTGGCTCTTATATTTAGGTCTTTGATCCATTTCGAATTAATTTTTGTAAAGGGTATAAGGCAGGGGTCCTCTTTCATTCTTTTGCCTATTGAAATCCAGCCCTCCCATGTCCATTTATTGAAAAGACTATTCTGTCCCAATTCAGTGGATTTGGGGACCTTATCGAAGATCAAATGTCCGTAAATTTGGTGGTCAATCTCTGCATTCTCAATGACTGGTCAGTCCTGTCTTTGTGCCAGTACTGTGCTGTTTGGACCACTGCGGCTTTATAGTAAGCTTTAAAGTCAGGAAGTGATAGACCTCCCAGTTCATTCTTCTTTTTTAGGATATCTTTAGCTATTCGAGGTCTCTTTCCTTTCCATGTAAATTTGATAACCAATTTTTACAAGTCTTCAAATTAGGTTATTGGGATTTTTATTGGTATTGCAATGAGTCTGTAGATCAGTTTGGGTAGAATATCTTGATGATATTCAACCTTCATGTCCATTAGGATGGGATATCTTCCCATCATTTTTAATATCTTTTTAGCAATTTTTTTTGTAATTTTCTATGTATAAGTTCTTGACATTCATGGTTAGGCTTATTTCTGGATACCTAATTCTTCTGGTTGCTATTCTGAATGGAATTTTTTCCTTAATTGTCACCTCAGATAGGTCATTGCTTGTGTATAGAAACATTACTGATTTTTGTGCTTAATCTTGTATCCTGCCACTTTGCTGAATGTGTTAAGAATTTTCACATCTATCCTCATTAGGAAGATTGGTCTGTAGTTTCTTTTCTTGTATCGTCTTTATCTGATTTTGGTATTAGAGTGATGTTAGTGTCATAAAATAAGTTAGGTAGCGTTCCCCTTTCTTCAATTTTTTGAGCAGAGTTTGAGCAGGACTGGAGTCAGTCCTTTTTGAAAAGTTTAATAAAATTCTCCTGTGAAGCCATTAGGTCCTGGGCTTTTTTGTGTGTGTGTGGAAAGATTTTTGATGACTGATTGGATCTCTTTACTTGTAATTGGTTTGTTGAGATCTTGTCAGTATAGGTAATTTGTGTGTTTCTGGGAATTTGTCCATTTCATCTAAGTTATCTAGTTTGTTGGCATATGATTGTTCATAATATTCTCTTACCATTTTTTAAATTTCTTCATGATCTTTGGTAACAACCTCCCTCTCATTTCTGATTTTATTTATTTGTGTACTCTCTCATTTCTTCTTTGTTAATCTAGCTAGGGGACATCAATTTTGTTAATTTTTCTCAAAGAACCAACTTTATTTTCTGAGCTTTCTATTGTTTTATGTTCTCTAGTTTGTTTATTTCTGCTTTAGTCTTTATTATTTTTCTTTTTTATTTGTTTTGGGGTTAGTTTGCTGTTCTTTCTCAAATTCTCTAGGTGGGCAGTGACATCCTCAAATTTTGGTCATTCTTGTTCTTTAAAATAGGCATTTAGGGCAATGAATTTCCCTCTTACCCCTGCCTTTGCTGCATCCCATAAGTTTTGATATGTTATATTCTTATTATCATTTGTCTCCAAATATTTACTGATTTCTCTAGCAATTTCTTCTTTGTCCCACTGATTATTTAAGAACGTGTTGTTTAATCTCCATATATTTGTGCAAGCTCTGGTTCTTTGGTGATTATTAATTGCCAACTTTATTCCATTGTGATCAGAGAAAGTACTTTGGATAATTTCAATCTTAATAAATTTATAAAGACTCATTTTATGTCCCCATATATGATCTATCCTGGAGAACCTTCCATGTGCACTAGAGAAGAATGTGTATCCTAGTGTTTTGGGATTTGATGATCTCTATATGTCTACTATATCTAATTCATTTATTCTATTGTTTAGGTTCTCTATATCCTTGTTGATCCTCTGTGTGGTAGTTCTATCTATAGCAGACAGTGGTGTATTGAAGTCTCCCACTATTACTGTTGGTATGTCTATAGCTCCCTTCAGTTTTTCCAATATGTGCCTCATGTACTTTGGAGCTCCTTGATTGGCATACATTTATGATTGTTATTTCTTCCTGGTGAATTGTCTCTTTTATTAATATGTAGTATCCTTCTTTGTCTCTTATGACGTGTTTACATTTAAAGTCTATTTTATCTGATATTAGTATAGCTACTTCTGCTTTATTTTGGTTACAGCTTGCATAGATCTTTTTCCATCCTTTCACTTTCAATCTAACTGTGTCCTTGAGTTTAAGATGTGTCTCTTGTAAACAGCATATATGTGGATTATGTTTTTTCATCCATTCTGTCAGTCTGTATCTTTTATTTGGTGAGTTTAGTTAATTAACAGTCAAAGTAATTATTGTAAGAACAGTTCTTGATTTTCAGTTTTTAATTTCATTGATTCTTCATTATTTCCTTCCTTTTTTTTCCTCTTTGAGTTTATTTTGCTTTTATTTTTCTGGTTTCTTAAGGTATAAATTTAGGTTGTTGATTTGAAATGTCTCCTTTTCTAATATAAAAAAAAAAATAATGCAGAGGCTTGCATTCTGCAAAGGTCCAGATTGTTATATTTTAGGTTTTATGGGCCATACACCTTTTTTGCAACAAAGTCAGCTTTACCATTGTAGTGCAAAAGCAGCCATCGACAATATGTAAACAAATGGATGTGGCTGTGTGCCAATAAAACTTTATTTATAAAAATGGACTATGAACTGTAAATGCCACATAAACTATAGTTTCCTGACCCCTGATTTCATGCTGTAAATTTTCCTCTAAGTACTATTTTAAGATGCTTTCTACAACTTTTGATAAGTTGTATTTTAATTTTCAATCAGTTCAAAATATTCTCTAATTTCTCTTAAGACTTGCTTTTTTGATTCATGGATTATTTTGAAATGTGTTGTTTAATATCCAAGTGTTTGATGATTTACCAGTTACCTTTATATTATTGATTTCTACTTCAATTCCATATTGTTAGAAAACATTTTGTATGATTTCAATTATTTTAGTAGTAGTAGAATTCTAATGTTCTATCTGAACTTGAAAAGAATGTGTCTTCTGTTGTGGATGTAGTGTTTTATAAACATTTGGTGACAAAGTCCTTCTGCTTTTGATTATCTGGGAATGTATTAATACCTCTCTCATTTTTGAAGGGCAGTTTTGCTGGGTATTGAATCCTTGATTGGCAGAATGTTTTTGTTTTGCTTTTAGCACTTTAAATATGTCTTCCCACTGTATTCTTTCCTTCATAGTTTCTAATAAGAAATTGGCACTTAATCTTATTGACGCTCCCTTTTATGTGGCACATTTCTCTCTTGTAGCTTTCACAATTCTCTATCTTTGGCATTTGACAGTTTGATTATAACATGTTGTGGTCTGGGTCTGTTTGGGTTTATCCCATTAGGAATTTGTTGTGCACCTTGGATGTGCATATTCATGTCTTTTTTTGTTAAATTTGGGAAATTTTCAGCCATTATTTCTTTGAATATTCTTTCTTCTCCTTTCTCTCTTTTTTCTCCTTCTGAGATTCCCACAAGCGTGTATTGGTGTGCTTGATGGTATCCCATAGGTTCCTCAGGCTCTGTTCAGTTTTCTTTATTCTTTTTTCTTTCTGCTCAGATGGAATGATTTCAATTTTCTTATCTTTAAGTTAACTGATTCTTTCTTCTGCCAGTTCCCGTCTGCTGTTGAACTCCTCTAAAGAATTTCAAATTTCAGTTACTGTGGTCTTCAACTCAGTTTAGTTTCTTGTCATAATTTTCATCACTCTACTGATACTCTCTTTATGTTCATCAGTGGTTTTCTTGCTTTCCTTTAGTTCTTTGTCCATATTTTCCTTTTTTTAAAATCTTTTTGTGGAATGTTCTTATCCACAGTCTTATCCTTCTCATATTTTAGTCTTCGTTTCCTGGGCTATCACTTCCTATTTCTTTTTATGTTTTTTAAAATCTTTTGTTGAAATCTGTACACTTTGATGTTTTAGTGTTTTTTCACTGGAGTTTAGACTTGGAGGTGTTTGTTCCTTAAGCTTATATCCACCTAATATTATGACAGACCTTTCCTTCAATGCTAGGGAGCTAACAAAAAGAGAAAATACCTTTCCCTGCTTTACAGATTAACCTCTTTACTTTTTCTCCTTCAGAATTTATCCATACAAAGAATTTAGTGAACAGCTCCAAGGCAAAACTTATTGGCCTCCCTGATCCTTTCTGTGCATGCATCTGTGCATGTCTTGGGTGTATGTGCATGGTCCTTCCCTGTTTACATGGATACGAATGTCACCTGTTAGGAAACAGTTTCCTCACACTTCTGGGCACTGTAGTGTATGTCTTACAGCAAGCATTCTCCTGCCACAGGCAGCACCTGTATGCTCTCCCACAGCATTCTGGAGGAGAACTCTCTTGAGCTGCCTTCTGCAGGCACAGCAAGTTCTTGAACAGAGAGTCCCTCAGATGATCACCAAACAGATTGCAGCAGACATACATGCTCCCTGTATGTACACAGGGGTTACTCTCTCTGGAACCAGGACCAGGGCACTGCACTGGGAGCACAGGCCGGTTCTGCGCTATGCCAGTTAGTGATGGGGATTGGGGCTGGCGAGGGTCCCACAAGATCCTACAGCTTTTAAGGGCCATTTTTTGATTCAATGCTTGCCCTGTTACTACAATCCTTTAACTGTTTTCTGGAACTTTTAGAAAGATATTTCTGCCGCTTTTTGCTGGTTGTTCAAAGATTTTGTGGGGGGATGGAGTTCTGAAGTATTACTCCATCATCTTGATTGGGCCAGGGCTAAGTTTTTTTAAGTGGATGTGCTGGTGACAAATTCTCTTCATTTTCCTTCATCTGTGAATATCTTTATTTCACCTCCATCCCTCTGGGTAGGTGGTTATTTACCTTTCAGCATTTAAAAAAATATTTTTTCACTTCTTGCCTTTGTGTATTCTGATGATAAATCTGCATAATTTGACACATTTTTCTCTTATATGTCATAGATTGTCTCTTGCTGCTTTCAGTATTTTTTTCTTTGTTTTAATTTTGAGCAGCTTGATTATGATAACTCTGAGCATGGATTTATTTTTAGTTTATCTCACTGAACATCTTGAATCTGTACATTTAGGTCTTTTGCAAAAATTAGTTTTCAGCTCCTGATTTTCCATGTTTGTTTCTTTGCTGGACTTTTTATCTTTCCAGTCATATTATAAAAGTTTACTTTTATTTCTTGGATCACATTTATAATAGCTGTTTTATATTCTCTGATAATTCCATCATTTACATCATCTCAGTGCTAGATTTCCCTTGCAAATTGAGATTTCCTCATGTTTCATATACTGAGTAAGTTTGGATTGTATTCTGGAAATTTTGAATATTTTGTTATGAGCTGCTGCATGTTGTTTAAATCCTAGAAGAATGTTTTTGTTTGTTTGTTTTTATGCAGTCATTGTGCCTGGTTAGAGTCAGGTACAATTTCCAATTTGGCTTCTGTGGACTGTGGTTCACTTCTGTTTTCAACAGGTCTCAAAGCCTTTTGCGTTCTGTTTAGGGTATATCTGTATATATGTTCCGTTCAGAGGTAAGACCAGGAGTTTATGCACTATTTATGGAATAGCTCTTCTCTGTGATTTCCCTGATACTTTTCAGTTCACTGGGGGTTCCTTTTAGTTGTCCTTCCACCTGAAAGCTGGGGCTTTGGCTTCTCTGCTCTACTCTGCACTTTGTATAACTATACCTGTGTTGGAGACGAAACATCAGAAGATCAGGGAGAAAGAAAAAGCAACAAGGGTTTACCCTATGCTCTTGGGACCATAGCTCTTCTGGTCACATAGAAAGGATTCTCTTCCCTCAGAGTCTTAGGTGCCTGTTTAGTATCTGCTGCCTCTGTGCCACTAGAGGAATGTCTAGTAGTTGAGAAAAGAATATCAAAGAAAGGAAAAAGAAAACCAGCAAAACAGGATTTCCTCTACTCTTTCTGAAACATAGGACTTATCTTCTGGCTCCTTGACCAGAAAGTGGTTTCTCTCGGTTTGGGGCTGCCTTTGACTCTAGTCCAAGCAATAGTGGAGGACAAAATTGTGGGAAACTCGCTGCTGGTTTGGTGGTACTTGGGATTTTGATCTCCTTCACAAGCCACCTGTTTTTAGTTTCCTGGCTCCCAGACCAAATACCATCCAAAGGAAATTATTGGCTCATAGTTTGAGGATAGGAGAAGTCCAAAATCAAGGCATCATCAGGCAGTGCTTTCTTAGAAGACTAGTATTCTGGGGCTGGCTACTGGTGATTGTTGGTCCTTGACTTCTCTGTCACATGGTGGCCTCTCCTGGCTTCTCGGTTCTGTGAACTTCCAGCTTCTGATTGCTCCCTATGTGGTTTGACTCTCTGTGACCTTCCCTAGAAAACTTTTATTAATAAAATTAAGACCCGTTCTGACTCAGCTAGGCCACACCTTAACCGAATTACTTCATCAAAGGGTCCTATTTACAATGGGGTCACATCCACAAGAATGGATTAAGATGAAGAACATATTTCTGGGATGCATAGCTCCAAACCACCACAGCCTGTTGCTTTTCAGTGTCCTTATATAGCTGCCCCATGCATTCCCCCAGGAATATACACTGGCCTTCAGTAAGAGAGGATGGAGTGTGCTTTCTCCATTTTGCCTGGAACCAACTTCTATTTAAAGACCCATTAAGTTAGAAATGTAATAGAAATTAGCAATATCTTTTTTACTATATCCAATTTCAGATATAGTAATTTCAATTTCCTGCAATGTTTTTGAGTTATCTTTCACTCAAAATAATAGTAAAGACAGAAAAGGAAAAATGTACAGTCTAGATCCAATAATTTAGGAAATATAATATTTTTCTAATAAGATTCTTATAATAAACAAGTAACTGCAATTTTCCTAGAGTGTATGATTTTGTGGAATGATCTCAATTTGTATTTAAGCAATAAAATTGTAATCTTACTTTATTTTGAATTCTTTATGTTGTGTTTTGATTGCTAGTTTTAAAGCTACTCTAAGAGTTAGGTCCTGAGGAGAAGTTAAAGAAACTGAAGGAATAATTGAAGTGTCAATTACACATAAGTAGTTATACCAAGACATTAGAGTAATAAAAATGCTCACAAGAAGGAAGGAGAAAACGCACAGCTTTCATGAATAAATCTTCAGGAAAGATGGTGTTCTGTGTTCACTTTTACAAAACTTTCCCCAAAGCCTGCCACAATGAATAAAATGAATGGAAGTGTGGGAGAACTTCATGCTGAAATAACTGAACTGATTCAGCATAATTTGAACACCATTGATCATCTACATTGTGGATTAAATGTATGTTTCACCAAAATGGAAAATTGTGTGGGAGTTGATCCCTAACTTTTCACCTGATGAGTACAGTGGAGTTAGTAGAACTCTGAAAAGTACCACTGAATTCCCACAGTTTGGAGAGGTGATGGCCAGAACTCTTAGTAACAATAGTAGGACAGTCAATACACTGTTCAGACTTAGTGCTATTAAAAACCATTGCTCAGGGCCATCAGAATCAAAGTGAGACTTCTTATCCAAGGAGAAGGTGGAGGTGCAACAGATCCGCCACACCAGCCACCCTGTCATCTACTTTGTTATGTGGAAAAGTGGACAGTAGGAGAGCAAAAGTGGAAGCAATAATTTTGTAGAACAGGTACTTGATGATGATGGTATAGAATAAGGCGGTAGTAAACAGATGAAAAAAGTGAAGGTATTTGGGATGTGTTTCAGTTTTCTGGCTGCTGAACCAAATGCTGCGCAATGGGTTGACTTAAACAATGGGAACTTACTGGCTTATGGTTTTGAGGCCAGGAGAAGTCCAAAATCAAGGTGTAATCAAAGTGATGCTTTCTCCCAGAGTTCTTTGGCATTCTTGGCTGGCTGCTGGAGATCCTTGGCTTTTCTATTACATGGCAATACACATGGCAGTCTTTCCTGGTTTCTCCTTTCTCTTCTGGGCTCTGTTTCTCCCTCTGGCTTTCTCTCTGTTTCCTTTCTTAAAAAGTCTTCAATAATAGAATCTTGACCCGTCCTGACGCAGCACTCAGCTGGGCCACACCTTATGGAAGTAACTTCATCAAAAGGTTCCATTTACAAGAGTTCACACCTGCAGGAATGGACCAAGTCTAAGAACATGTTTTTCTGGGGCACGTAGCTCCAAACCATCACGGGAAGTATTTTGGAGGTGGAATCAACATGATTTGTTCATGGCTTAGGTGTGAGGGGAGACGGAGAGAGAAACATCAAGGTTATCCCTATAATTGGGTAAGGATCGTCCCTAAGAAAGCAAGGATGATTTAGCATTAAGATGTGTCTTATTGTCCTTCATTTCATTCAACAATGCTGAAAAGCATTGTAAAAAATTTAATAAACATTCCTGTGAAATGAGTGGAAAGAACTTTCCTTATTATGATAAATAGCATTTATTAGAAAACAGGAATAAACATTTCAACATAGTTGGGAGAAGATGAACATGCTTACTATTTCTGCTGTTACTCAAAATTGTTTTGAAAGTAAAATACTGAAAGACATGAAGTAGTCATTATTTGCAGATATCGAGATGTCTAGAAATCTAAGAAAATAAATTGGGGAAAAGGTTGCAACTTATAAGAGTTAAATAAGGTAGCTAGTAGTAAACTCAAAATGAAGAAACTAATTTGTTTTTATATCTAACATTAACCTGCTAGGAAATGCAGTGGGAGAAAACATTTCAGAAATAACAACAAGAAAAAAAAAACAATGAAATATAGGAGTAAACTTAAGAAATGTATGATATTTATTTGTAGTACACCATGAAATTTTATCAAAAGCCATAAAAGAAGTTTTGTTTCAATGAAGATTCATGCCACATTCTTAACATGGGAAGAATCACTACTATGAAGTTACTAATTCTCTTCAAGCTTATCTAAAAATTTAATGTAATTCCAACTAAATCCCACTGAGATTATTTGGGGGGAATTTGACATTCATTCTAATGTTCATCTGGAAGCATAAGCATAGTTTTTGTCACCATTTGCCCTTCTTAAGGCTAAACCTGATTTAAATTCTTTTAAAATAAATGATGGGACAGAAATTTATTTCATGGGACCCATGAAAAGTTTATCTGTATCTCTTTTATTCCCTACACAAAACAACATTACATAAATTCAGGGATATACCATACTGTTTTCAGTTTCTGGGATGAATTATTTCTTCATATACGTAAAAAGGACTGAATTCAGTCCTTCCCCACTCCCAAAACTTTCTGTGGGATCTAGACAGAGGATTTTACCTGCATTCAGGTACCCTCCTTCAAAGGGAGAAGGTGTTATGTGTATAATGGCTTGGAGAAGAAAGTATAGGCAGTGAAGTATCAATAATAGATCATTTTAAGGGAGTTTAATGAACATATCTCTCTTTTTATTGTTTTGTTTCTTTGTTTTGTGGGTGTTTAAATAGTAAATAGCTCACAAAATGTTTAGGTAAAAATTTCTCATCAGAACTTTGTAATTATCACATATTACATTTATTGAAATAATGTGAAATTTATCTTTCAGAGAAAAGTATGCACAGATCTTGGAGTGATTTCTCCTTCATTACAATTAACAGTCACAATTTGCTTTTTCCCTCTTTTTCTAAGGGAAGGGGGGAATCATTAAATGTCAGGTGCATGTCACAAGGGTTTTAGGCCCTTGAAGATTCCTGAATTTGATCGGGAACATTTTGAAAAACAAGGTTTACAGTGGCAGTGGGGGTATAGTGATGGGAATGGGGTGCATGTGGATCAAACAAGTTTAGCTATGAATTGACATTTGGTAAAGCTGAGAAAGAGAGGTCATTATTCTATTTTTGCCACTTTTATATATGTTTTCGATGTTCTCCAATTAAAAGTTTTAGAAATAAAAGGAAAGAAAATGACTCAACAAAGCAGTCATTTGTTTTGAAAAAAAAAAAGATGAAACACACACAAAACAAATAAGGATAACAGGAGAGGTATAAAAAAATACTGATCTAAATCTATAGTCAAAACACTGCAGGAAGAACCTCATGCCCCTTTCTGTGTGATCTGGAGATGACTAGTGACCTTGGAAGCCTACAGCTTCCGTGCCTGAATTACCAGGTGATGATTGGAACCTGCCCACCCCAGGCCCTGCTGGATTTCGTAACCAGGGTGAGCCTGCGCTCCCGTGGATTCACGCCAGCTCCCCGGAAGGGGCTCCTGTAAACGGTCAGGGAAGCAGGAGTGAGTCTGTGACCCAGAGACTCTGTTGAGCTCCTTTTCAGCAGGGAGCATTTCCCCCCACGTGGGAACCCTGCCTCAGCATCACACAGGTAGTCATGCATGCACTTGCTGCTCGGTTCACTTAACAACTACATCATAGTAACACACAAGGAAAAGCTGGAACAGGAGGAAGAGGGATGTGACTGGGGAGGGTACTCAAGAAGCTCTAAGGTACTGTCAATGTAATAGGAACATTGTTTAAAAAATTATTCTTTAAGCCAGATATAAATGTGCTGAATAATTTCTGCTATAAATGATACATATCACAATATGTTTTTAACTTAAAAATAGTTCTGTTTATGACAATATAGTTCAGATACAGACCTCTAGAGAATATAGTATGTGAGAAATGGGCATTTCAGATCTGTGGGGAAAGAGTGGATTATTCATTCAGTGACATTGGGACAATTGGCTGTCCATTTGGAGGGCAAATGTGAAAACCCATATTTCACATTATATACAATAATTATAGACCGATAAAATATAACATTTTTAAAATACATCAGATTAGTAGGAAAAAATGTAGGAGAATCTCTTCATGATCTTGAGGAGAAAAAGTCATTTCTTTATGTAACATTCATGTCAAAATCCATAAAGGAAAAGAGTGACAGATTTGATTTCTCTAAAATTAGAAACTTATGATGGGAAAAGATGATACCAAAGCAAGTAAAGGGCAAGTAATAAATAAGCTGGAAAAAAAAGCATTTTCAATATATATTTAAAAAGTAGTTACTTTCCTTAACATATAAAGAATTACTACAAATTAATTACCTCCCCCCCAAAAAGGAGAGAAAATTGACACAGGATACAAGTAGGCAATTGATAAAAAATATAATTATTAAATATGCAAAATGAGGTTCAACTTAAATAATTACAACAATTTGATTTTTTAAAACATTTCATTCTTTATCCTTATAACTCAAAACTATTCATCTCATAATTCATCTTAAGTGTTTAGGAGAAAATGAATATTTAGATGCTGAAACTCATTTTATTTGATTTTTCAATGTGTTTGATACTTTTTCAAAATACCGTAGTTCAGAGTAAGTTAATTTTAAAAATTCTGATTTGCAGAATTGACTCTCAATTTCAGTAAGCTGATTTAGCATGAAGTTTAGAATAAAATAACAGTGGAATTGTAATAGAGATAGTGATCTAAATTACTTTGATTTTTTTCCTAGTTTTCTAGTTTCTAGCTGCCAGAATGCAATATACCAGAAGCAGAATGGCTTTTAAAACGGGGATTTAACTGAGTTGCTAGTTTATAGTTCTAAGGCTAAGAAAATGTCCCAATTAAAACAAGCCTATAAAATTGTCCAATCTAAGGCATCCAGGGAAGGACACCTTGGTTCAAGAAGGCCAATGAAGTTCAGGGTTTCTCTCTCAAGTGAGAAGGCACATGGCAAACACAGTCAGGGTTCCTCTCTTGGCTGGAAGGGCACGTGGCAAACACGGCATCATCTGTTAGCTTTCTCTCCTGGCTTCCCATTTCATGAAGCTCCCTGGAAGGCGTTTTCCTTCTTTATCTCCAAAGGTCTCTGGCTGGTGGACTCTGCTTCTCATGGCTATGTCATTCTCTGCTCCTTCAGAATCTCTCGGCTTTCTCTCTTGTCGTTCTCTTTTATAGGATTCCAGTAAACTAATCAAGACCCACCCAAATGGGTGGAGACATGTCTCCACCTAATCCAGCTACCACTCTTGATTGAGTCACATCTCCAAGGAGATGATCTAATTACAGTTTCAGACATATAGTACTGAATAGGGATTAGAAGAAACGGCTGCCTTTACAAAATGGGATTAGGATTAAAACATGGCTTTTCTAGGGTACATACATTCTTTTATACCAGCACACCTAGATGATGTATTTTGTTTCCTTTTGACTTGTAAAAGATCCTAGAATTTGAAAGAAAAAAAACCCTTGTATTTCTAATAAATGGCATTATATGTTTAAAGATGATTTATGGGGAATCTATCATTTTACCTAGCTTAGGGAAATAACTTTTAAATATAAGACGATATAAGTTAATACTGAGTCTTAAGAAAATACTTAAATGTGTACTTTTCCTTTTTTAGTAAGGATGGGGATGATAAGAAGAGACCAGTGATCATTCATCGAGCCATTTTGGGGTCAGTGGAAAGAATGATAGCCATTCTTTCAGAAAACTATGGGGGGAAATGGTAAGTGATATGAAAAAGAAAAGCCATATGTTCATTATTCTTAAAATGATATCTAAAAGGATGAAATTATTAGGAGCAAATTAGAGCCTCCTGCTCTACAACTTATAAGTGTCTAAAGAGCAAAATATATATAGTATAGCTATAGAAATATAGATATATTTATAGTTGCTGTATCAGAAAACAAAAGGAAAGGTGACAAAGGGTACAATTTACCTTTTTAGGAACTCAGTAGAAATAGAATTCTTTTTTTTTTTTTAACTGGTTCAAACCCTTCAAACCTCTAGTTGTTTCCAGCCCTCTTTGCGTAGGAGGAAAAATGGCCAGTTCATCAGCTCTGGGTGCTTTGGTCACAGTATCAGAGATTCAGATGTAATTAGAACGGTAAACAGATGACAAGTAGATTTGGGGGAGAGGAATGTGGATAGTTGCCCACCAAAAGGCCTGTACTGTGGCAGAGTTTTTCAATATTCAGGTACAAGATGACCGATCCTGTTGTGATCTTCAGCCTCTTTCTTCCTCTTGTGATGATTTAGAGACAAGGTGGCCAGTTCTATGCATGGGCTCAACAACATGGGCTTTCCCCCGCAAGTTTTATCTGGCTATACCCCTTCTGAGGACTCAGATTATCATCAGTAGTGATCAATCCTGGTCTCCCAACATGGTACCATAACCTGGGAGGAAGCCATCCATTTCGTGGCAGGTTGATTCCCTTGGATCCCTTTCAACATGTAAGGGCCAATGACTTGGCCACATCAGAGAAGACACTTATAGTGAATATTTGCTCTTTTTTCCTGCCACGCTTCTGCCAGCTGCACCAGTGTGTATGTACTGAGTTTATTCACAGTCAGAAACACAGTGATTCTGACCATGGAAATAATTTATAGCAAACGAAGTAAAACACCCAGCCTGCATTTACGGGATTCACTAATACTACCAGGCACTCAGAAGCTTAATTAGCAGTTACGGCAGCAGCTGGCAGATAACACCTCTTGTGACAATGTATCCTACACATGCGGATTGCATTTTGAACCTGTAACCTAGCTCCTGCTAGAGTCACTACCACAGCATCCTCTGAAAGCTCCATGTCTCTGCATCACCTTCACCAGAACTGATTCCACGTGGTGCCTCCTTCTGGGGACCACTCTTCCAAGTAGCATGTCATGCTTCTACATCTGATTGACAGGACCTGGACATACAGATGCAGGCTAACTGTCTAGGGAGAGTGGGAATGCACATTTCTAGGCAGAAAGCATCAGGTGGGGATTTCCCCAAGTATGAGGTGTTCAAAGGATCCTGGGCAGCTAGAGTCTGCGGATATGTCTTAGGTTTTATTTGTGATCTTTGAAAAATATACTTAGGTATCTTAGAGTTTCTAAACTATTGAAGTTTACAGACAAGTCAAAAGCATAGGCACGAATATGTGTGCTACCTAATTATGCATCTAACATGTATATTTCTTTCCAATTGATTCAGTTTTAAAAGAAATGAGCCGTAGCATAGGTGAGAGAGGAATGATATCTTCCACCTGAGTGGTGGTGATAAAAGTTTCAAAAACTAAGTGACTGGGCAGGGCACAGTGGCTCAGCAGGTAGAGTTCTCGCCTGCTGTGCTGGAGACCCGGGTTCGATTCCCAGTGCCTAACCATGTTAAAAAACAAAACAAAACTAAGTGACTAATGGAAACCAGGAGATGGAGTGAGAGATAGGAGATGGTGTAAGTACAGTAAATGTGCTCTCCTTCATTGCAGAGAGTCTCCACAGTTGAAAAATCAATAATTCAGGCATCTATCAGAGTTATTGTAGAAATCTCCTGAAAAACTAAAAATAGAAAATGGTTCAAGAGTGGTTTCTTTGGGACAGCAGGACTAGGGATGGGGTCAGAAATATTTACTACACATATTATGCACTTTCCATGTTCTATTATATGTACTATTTTTGCTTTTGTAATTTAAGAATAAATATATAAATTAGTTCATTCATAAAATGCCATTTGGTAATAGTCCCATTGCATTTCCTTCCAGCTTCAAACTAAATACTTATTATGATGAAGAAAAAGGCAGTCTTGGCATTCTTTGTTGAAAATCATTTGGCCACAGGTGTATGGGTTTATTTCTGGGCTTTTATTTCTATTCCATTCATCTATATGTCTATCCCCATGCCAGTTCGACACTGTTTTCCTTATTGTAGTTTTTTAGTGAGTTTTGAAATCAGGAAGTGAGTCCTCCAACTTTGCTCTTTTTCAAGATTGTTTTGACTTTTTATTCCATATATATTTGAAGATGAGATTTTTCCATTTCTGTGAAAAAGGTCATTTGAATTTTTATAGGAATTGTATTTAGCCTGTAGATTGCTTGGATAGTATTACGATATTAACAATATTAAATCTCCCACATCATGAACCCAGGATGCTTTTCCATTTATTTAGGTCTTAATTTCTTTCACCAGCATTTTGTAGTTTTCGGTGTACAGTCTTTCACCTGCTTGGTTAAATGTATTCCTAGGTGTCTTAATTTGCCAGAGCTGCTTTGATAAATATCACACGCTGATTGGCTTATGTAAGAGGAATTTGTCTCATGGTTTTGGAGGCTACAAGTCCAAAATCAAGGTCTCAGCAGGCTGCACTTTCATCCTGGGTATGTAGCATTCTGGTGCTGGCTTGCTGCAATCCTTGGAGTTCCTTGGCTTGGCATCTTTACCTCCATCATGGTGATTTTCTTCTTATGTCTGTTCCCATTTCCACTGATTTCTGCCCTCCTCTGAATTCTGGCATCTACTGGCTGACTATGTCAGATATCCTCTCTATAAAAACCCCAGTCATATGGATTAAGGCCCACCCTGATTTAAGATTCTATATATTTGAGACAAAATTGAATCATAACTGGAGGCCTTATAAAGAGAGGAAATTGGACTTGGAAGAAGCCAGAGAGGAGAGAGATTGCTATGTGACAAAGGACTGCCATCTCCAGAGTGCTCCTGCTCTAGGAGAAAGTGTGGTCTTGCTGATCTCTTGATTTTGGACTTCTTGCCTTCAAAACTGTGAGCCAATTCTTATTGATTAATCTGACTTGTCCTATGATATTTGTCATAGCAGTTCTGGCAAACTAAAAAACTGGGTATTTCATTCTTTTAGATGCAATTGTGAATAGAATTGTTAATTTCCTTTTTATATTGTTAATAGCTGATGTACAGAAACACCCCTGAGTTTTTGTGTGTTGTTTTTTTTACCCTGTAACTTTGTTGAATTCATTTATTAACTATGGTAGTTTTTGTGGGTTCTTTGGAATTTCCTACATGTAGGACCATGTCATCTGTGAAAAGAAATAGTTTCACTTCTTCCTCTCCAACTTCTTTTACTGTATTTCAGTCACTTGAAATACATGATTAAATTATGTGTTTAAGTTAAATTGGGGCCATGATTAAATTATGAAAATATATATTTCTTATCATTTTTCAGGCCTTTCTGGCTTTCGCCTCGTCAAATAATGGTCATCCCTGTAGGGCCAACTTGTGAAAAATATGCACTTCAGGTAAAATCAGAGACAATTAAAGCATAATACATGATATTCTTCACTTGAAGTCTATGTAGGTCACTGACTTGGAATGTTATTCATGCTTTAAAATATTGTATAACTAATACATTAATTTGATAACCCATGTTTTTTAGTAATTGGGAATAACTCAATTAGTCTGATTTGAATCATATCTATATAACTGTATCATAACTTTTATTAATGTTTTAGAAATTTGATATTTTAAAACATTTAATATTCTTTTAATATCACATTTAAATATTCTTTTCTACACAGCTCTATTAGAAAACAATACTTTAACTATTGCTGTATAACAAATGACCAAACTTAGAAACTTAAAACAGCAAACATTTATCATCTCACAGTGAGTCAGGAGTTTGGGAGCAGCTTACCTGGTTGCAGACAAGCTGTCGGCCAGAGTTGCAGCCAGTGAGACTCGCTCACAGAATTGTTGGCAGGTCTTATTGAATTTTGGTCAGATACCTCAGTTCCTCTACTTGTGGCCTTCTTCATAAGCTGTCTCAGTGTCCTCACCACACGGCAGCTTGGCTTCCCCAGAGTGAGTGATTCTAGAGGCAGAAGCTAGCCTTTTATAACCTTTATAACCTTTTATAACCTATAATCCTCAGAAACGATATGGCACCATGTCTGCCCTTTCCTTTGGTCATACTCACCAACTCTGGTACAATGTGGAGGGAATTACACGAAGGTGTAAATACCAGGAGGCAGGATCATTGGGGACCAACTTGGAGACAATCTGCCATAAATGGTGTAGTAATAAAAGCCCCTCATTGTTTTCTAGGTATCCAATGAATTTTTTGAAGAAGGATTCATGGCGGACGTTGACTTAGATCATAGTTGTACACTAAATAAGAAAATACGAAATGCACAGCTGGCTCAGTATAATTTTATTTTGGGTAATTTGAGTTTTTATATATTTTTCTGAATGCCTTTTTCACTTTAATTCCAAAATATAACAAAATAAGGAATATAGTATAATTACTTGATTATCACAATTTGACTATTGAATACTGTTACACAAAGAAGAGTCTGGTATTTTTGGATTAGCTTTTCCTAAGTAATCTATGTTATTTACTTGAGGTAGAGTTACAAAGTTTCATATGAATCATGTTGTATAGTATTACTAACAAGAGTAAAATCTCAAACCAATAATGAAAGAAATTGTGAAAGTGATCTCATTAGTATAATTATATTTGTTATGTTTCAGCCTTATGTCAGGCCTGAAATAGTTTCCCTTGCTTTTCTGTTTTATTGGAAATTTGGGGGGATTAAATTAATAGGTAGAAAAGATTCCAGATTTAAAATGGTCAAAAGAAGAGAATTTAGGTGAAAAAAAAAATACTGTAGACAAAGGAATTCCACAATGAGTAACTGAATACGAAATCTTAAGTTTTTGTTTTAAAGATAATTCAGAAATTAAGAGG
The DNA here is from genome assembly GCA_004026745.1 of Myrmecophaga tridactyla. Taxonomy (NCBI): domain Eukaryota; kingdom Metazoa; phylum Chordata; class Mammalia; order Pilosa; family Myrmecophagidae; genus Myrmecophaga; species Myrmecophaga tridactyla. The sequence goes on along the minus strand of PVIY010008754.1, from coordinate 7,171 downwards.
AGCTGATGTTAATAAACTTGCAGGGATGGTCGTGATATCTACTGTCTGTTCAAAGATTCTGAATAAGGATAAGTAAATATTCATAGGGTTTTCCTCATCAACAACCTTTCATCAGTAACACTGGATTCTGAAACACCATCATAGTACCACCACAATCAGACATCTAGTGGTGACAAATCTCAAATTAGCTTAGACAAGGTAGAATTTTTGTAGGGATTTTGGAGTAGCTCATGAAATGTAAGATAGAGTTTAAAAAATCAAACAATTAGAAGAACAATTGGAACTAGAAACTCAACACTTACCAGGACTGTTTCTCCCCATTTCTGATTCATATTTCTCTCTGGTTCTTTTTTGTTCTCTTGAATATCTACTTTAGTCCCCTTATCTACTGATCAGTTTCTTTCTCCCACATGTCAGGGAACATGACTGCAGATTCCTGCATCATCTCACAATTTAGGTCACTAGAGAGAACAAACTTTATACCCACATTCCAGAAAATTCTGGTTAGCCTGCCATGGGTCTGGCATCCACCCTTTGACCCATCAAGCATGCCAGGTATAATCAGGGGACCTGTAAGAGAATAGCCGCTGCCATTTGTACTCCAAGACCACAATAGCAGTTCTCTCAGAGGACAGTAGACATGGGGCTAGAAGTCATTCCTTCCTTCAAGAAATTTTTGATCAGAGGATGAACCTAATGGTATTAGATTGATATTTAGTGATTAATATTGAAGAAGAAAATTACTAACACCCATGTATCATGCGCCTGTTGACCTGCTGTTTGGTAAGTCATTTATTTAAAATGTTTACTTTCCTTCCTTTTCTTACAGTGGTTGGAGAAAAAGAAAAGATAAACAATGCTGTAAATGTTCGAACAAGGGACAACAAAATTCATGGAGAGATTTCAGTAACTTCTGCCATCGATAAATTAAAGAAGCTCAAGAAATCACGTACACTAAATGCAGAAGAAGACTTTTGAAGTTCTTTTTTGTACTCACTTCTAGTAACTTTGTTTTGATTCTTGAAATGCATTTTCTTAACCAATTAACATGTTAGGACCTGTTCTAAGGACTTTGAACCCATTGATGAAAGAAGACAGGACACAATGAGAAATACAGAGTTTAATTCACTAATGAGTTCTGAGGACAATAAGAGGACAAGCTTGCAAAATTTTCAAGAAATCAATGCCTTGAGGTATATAAGCAGGAAAATGTTTTTCATTGAAATGGGGAAATACTAGGGAATGAGGAGAGGTTATTGATAAGATTTATTTATGATTTTCAAAAGATAGGTCTCAAAAGTCTGCAAAGCTCGTTTTTTAAAAATTATTTTTATTGACAAATATTTTCACACATACAGCCCATACATGGTACATAATCAGTGGCTCACAGTATCATCACATAGTTGTATATTCATCACCATAATCATTTTTTAGAACATTTGCATCACTCCTGAAAAAGAAATAAAAAGAAAAAACTCACACATCCCATACTCCTTTCCCCTCCCTCTCATTGACCACTTGTATTTCCATCTACCCAATTTATTTTACACCGTATCCCCTTACTATTTATTTATTTATTTTCCATTTTTTTACTTATCTGTCCATACACTGGATAAAAGGATTATTAGACACAAGGTTTTCACAATCACACAGTCACATTGTAAAAGTTATCTTTACACAGTCATCTTCAAGAATCAAGGCTACTGGAACACAGCTCAACAGTTTCAGGTACTTCTCTCCAGCCACACCAATACACTATAAACTTAAAAAGGATATCTATATAATGCATAAGAATAACCTCCAGGATAACCTCATGATTCTATTTAAAATCTCTTAGCCATTGAAACTTTATTTTGTCTCATTTCTCTCTTTCCCCTTTTGGTCAAGAAGGCTTTCTCTGGGTCCCAGCTCATCCCCTGGGAGTTGTATCCCACATTGCCAGGGAGATTTACACCCTTGCAAGTCATGTCCTATGTAAGAGGTAGAGCCAGTGAGTTCCCCTGCATAGTTGGCTTAGAGAGACCACATCTTAGCAACAAAAGAGGTTCTTTGGGGGTGACTCTGAGGCATAATTTTAAGTAGACTTAGCCTATCCTTTCAGGAATAAGTTTCATAGGGGCGAACCCCAAGATTGAGGGCTCAGCCCATTGATCTAGTTGGCCTCACTACTTATAAGAACATCAGAAATTCTCCAAATGGGGACGTTGATTTTTACACAATCATCTTCAAGAATCTTCTTGAAGGTGAAGAAGACTTTGCTAATACTTCTTTATTCACTGCTCAGATTACTCTGGGATATATCAGGGCATCACACTAACCTGGACAAAGCAACAAAATCTCATGCCCTATTAAAGATTCCATGTACCCATGGTGTTCAACTAAACTGACCATACAAGTTAAATTAGGTAATGTGCTACCCAAAATGTAAATTTAGTCTACAAGGCTTTTTTGAAAATGGACAAAAACTTATCATTTAATAATATTACCTTGGGTATTTGTACTTGTTTTGGTTTGCTAAAGCTTCCGGAATGCAATCTACCAGAAATAGATTGGCTTTTAACAATGGAGATGTACTAACTTACAATTTATATAGCTCTTAGGCCATGAAAAAGTATCTACAGGATGATACCTGGACTCTGAAGATAGGCTGCAGGCATCTGGGACACCTCTGCATTTGAGAAGGCACATGGCACCATCTGTTGATCCTTCTCTCCTGTGTTTCCATTGCTTTCAGCTTCAGGTTCCAGTGACCACCTCTCTGAGCTTCTGTGGGTCCTCTCTTAGCTTCTCCAGAGCTTTCCTCTCTAAGCTCTCTTGGCTTTTTCTATCCTTTATCCTCTCATAAAAAGGATTCCAGTAAAAAGATTAAGACCCCCCTCCAAAAACAAAAAAAAAAATAAAATCCACCTTGAATTGATTGGGTCAGATCTCAAATTGAAATAACCTAACTAAAAAGTGCCACCCACAACAGATCTGTACCCACATGAATGGATTAAAAGAACATTGCCTTTTCTAGGGTACATCAACAGCTTCAAACCAGCACAAACCTATGGTTTTACCAAAGTTCACACTGTAAATTTTGTCCTTGAAATTGGAATCATTACTTAATTTGTTTTAACCAACAACCACAGAGGAAGAAGGTAGTTTCAAATATTAGATTAACACCAAAGGATTCTGAACTGCTAAGAAATGCAGTGTTGTGGAATCTACTGTTGTTTGCACTTAGGTTAAGAGTTGCAGTTTTAAGGCTCCTAATTCATAATTGAGCCTTGTTCACCTTTAGAAAAATTAAATTCCCAAATAAAATGTATCACACAGTGTTTCCAGTGTTTCAGTTAATGGCTGTACTACAATGAGATACTCATCTAGAGTTAAGTTTCTTTTTTGATGGAATGGCATTGCACTGATTTATAGACTCAAATGGATTTCAGATTTTAACTAAGAGGAAGGAAAATACCTTCGTTACTCAGAACCAAATTGAAATGGCTTTGTGCCAATAGAGAATTTAGTTAGCAGTCAAGAAGTTTTTATTGTTTATTTGGTTAGGTGCTGCGGAATTCAAACTAAATTTAAGACCGTGCTCTCTCTTCTCAACACAGTTACAATTTATTTAGCTTCCTGAGGGATGTGAACAGTGAATTGGTCAGCAAAACACAAAAGTTACATATCAGACCTACAGAGTGCTATAAATTGCAAACTCCATGATAGAATTTTTAAGCTAACATTTGTTAAGGGCTTATTAAGTGTGCCGAGTACTATTCCATGCGTGTTTTTCATCCATCTAATAAGACAGTAAGGAGAGGGGAATCAGAAGACCCAAAAATGAATTCTTGTGGCAGGTTGGTGGGAAGAAAAAAACAAGTCAGCAGCACAGTATAAAGTATACACGACAGAAACAGGCACAGGTACCCAATGGGCACTCGGGGAGCCTGGCCGCCTGGGGTGTGTTTCCCCTTTCTGTGGCTAGCCTCCAGGAAGGGGTCCATGCTTTGGACCCTCCTTTCACATCCGCTCGGAGCCTTAAAATTTGCTGTTCCCATTTAATGCCCTCCTGCCCTTCCACTCCTGGAGGAACTTTCTGGAAGTTAACTGGTATATTTAAGGAGTTGGTCAGTGGTGGAGCCTAAGGTGGGCCAAGGAGAGATGCTGGGTACCACTGGGATCCAGGCACCCGGACTGCGTCCCTTACAACCCTCCTGTCACACCTCAGGGTGATTGCCTACAGTGTTTGGCCCACCTACATGCTTTCTGAGCCTCCACCTCAGCTTCTTCATCTGTAAAATAACCTTTTTAGTACGAAATTAGATGGGATGACGTCATCAAAGCCTCAGGGTACCCAGCAGACAGTAGCAATGAACTCTAAACATAACCAGACACGTAAAAATGGTGGCCAAATTCCCAAATTTGCCCATCTCTGCTTTCAGTCCCCCCAGGTGTGATTATCAGTTCCTGGTGGTGACCGTTCCCAATTTCCAGCAGTGGAATGACTGGGGAAAGGCGTTTGGAAACGGGGACCCGCATCGGGTCGTGGCGCGGAGAAAGTTCCCCGCGGGTAGTCGCAGAGAAGACCCCGGCCGCACCCCATTAGAGAAAGGCGTCAAACTCTCCCAATTCAGAACTGAGCCGCCCCAACGAAAAGGGGGGCCGCTGAGGGCCGGCGGTGCGTCTGCGCCCGGGTCAGGGAGTACCCGGCCCCGCCTCCCGGGGCGCGGGCTCCGACGCTCCCCAAGCACGGCCTTCGCGCCGCCCCGCGCCGCCCCGCCCCGCGCCGCCCCGCGCCGCCCCGCCCCGCGCCGCCCCGCCCCGCCCCCCGGCTCTTCTCCGCTCAGCGGTTCCCAGAAGTACGCGCGCCTCGGCAAGATGGCGCGTCTCTGTCGTGTTCTGCTCTTCGTCTCCCAATTCTACATTCTGTCCGGAGGTGGTGAGTTAAATGCCTGGGTCAGGGTTCCGGGGTGAGTGGGCGGAGGGACCCCAGGAGCTGCGGGAGGCGTGGGGCTGGGCCCTCGGGCGCAGGATGGCGGGTGGCTGCAGCTCGGCTGGCGCTTCGGGGCCGTAAGGTCCGAGGCCTCTCCCGGACGCCCAAGCCGTGGCGCCGGGCTGGGAGACCGAGGGCTCGGGGACTCGGCCCGGGCAGTGGAACTGGGTCGCGAGGCCTCCCTTTGTTCCCTAGTTGTCCAGAGATCTAAGTTGATGTTGACGTTGCTGGCCTTTCGTCCTTTAGTTTTATGAACGGCCAGGTGAGGTTTTCATGAGCAGTTGTCGGTCTAGGAGTTCCTGCGCGTTAATCACACAAACCGAAGTTTTCATATTCCAGGATAACATGTTTCTCTAATTGTAGGATCCTTAAATTTAGAGCATTCGCAGCCGCTGGCTCAGTCAGTAAAGGATCCGGGCCCAACACGTACATTCACAGGACTTCCCAGGGCAGCAGGTACTGCACATTTCCTTTTCTGGTAAATACATAGTTCTATCTAGCGGCTTTTCTCTTTAAATAAAATTTCTTTTAGCATGCGGAGTAAGTTCCCATTTTCAAATGTTTTACCTATTGTATAGTAGATTATGTGAACTAAGAGCAGATGCACAGACATTTGTAATATACAGCCTTGATATCTGAATACCTTTCGACTTTACTGCCTCATTTCTTATTCTAATTCTCCAGTCATCATTCCCTTTTTTTTCTATTATTTTATTCACTTCATCAAAAGAACATTTAGCCAATGCTTCTTTCTTTTCAGAAAATTTCTTGAACTGTGTTCCTGATGTTGGATATGATAATAAAAAAAAAACTTTCCGTGCAATTTTAAATCTCAAGGCTTTATAGAGCCATTCAGGAATAGGGTAGCATCCCATTTCGAAAGTAGAAGAGATCCATTTGAGAGGGTAGGAAAGGGAAGCTTTATAGGGCAGGGAAGCAAGTGAGGAAATGTTATGATTGGCTGACATTTTTCCTTTTCCATAAGGGAGGGGCGCTTACAAAGTGAAGAGCAGATATACATTGATTAGTATAATATGCTTGTGGATTTTGATCAGCTCTTCTTGACCAAAACTAGTGTTACCACCAGGTGTTACTTATCAGCAACCCTATGGGATGTGTTCGTTTTCTTGAAAAACCCCTGGATGTTCATTGTTTTTGTTTTCTGGATAAGCCTTTCTCAGAAAGGGGTCTTGTGTTCGCCAAGCCCAATGCAGGCGGCCATTTTATTTTACTTAGTGGGTATTAAAGTTTTCTGCAAGGCTTGTGCGTGCCAAGTGTGAGGATCACAGAGCGTAGTCTAGGTCTTCTTGTTCTGCTGGGACCTTGAGTAGATTAGTCACTCGTTTGGGCTTCAGTTTCCTTATCTTTAACGAGAAGTTTAGCCTAAATATCTAAAGTCATTTGGCTTTGTGATTCTGTATGTTCAGCTTCCAGCCACACTACAAATGGGAACAGTGGAATAGAAAAAGGTATTTTTGTAGGATTGCACACTAAATATACAAACTTCCAGTAGGACTCGTTTCAAATGCACATTAGTGTTTTTCTAAGTGGAACCTCTTTGTTTCTATACTTTTCTTCCCTTCAGGTTTCCATTATTTCAATGATTTGAAATTGTAAAGTGTTATTTTACTGATTTTTATTTGGATATAAAAGCCTACTAGAAGACAGCAGCACATTTACATTTAAAATGTAGGTGATTTTATTGAGAAAGTAACAAGAATTCCTGGCTCTTTTTGGAAATTAAAAAAAATCCCCTTTCCTTTCCAAGAATCCTTGCAATTTTGATCCTCTCTTAATTGATGAAAATATGTTGTAAAACTGGCTAGGTTGGTTAGGGAAAAAGTTGCAAACCACCAAACAAGTTATTAATATGGAAACAGTCATTTTGACTGTAAACTAAACTAAAGTTTCACTTCAGTAAACTAAAGTGAAAAGAACATTGGATTGGAAATTTAGGTCCTGTGGAAATTTGCCACAGACTCCCTCTGTGATTTTGAACAAACCTTAATATCTCTAAGCATTAGTTTTTTGTCTTGTAAAATGGCAGGCATATTTTGAGCTCCTAACTTCAACTCTGCATTTTATATACATTATATAAGCATATGGATCTTTACTTTTCACAACATTTTTGGGACAGTTGTTAAATGCTTTTCACCAGTGAGATGCTTGGCTATTGAGCTCTTGCACCAGCTCACA
>PVIY010008753.1:0-75443 GCA_004026745.1 Myrmecophaga tridactyla | reverse complement strand
CAATAAATAGTCCAACTGCAAAGGAGCCACCTGTAGCCTTTCCTCATTTCTGATGAAAACCTGGCCTCTCTCCATCTCTTGGTCTGCTTTTGCCTCTTGTTTGTACTCTTCAGTAGACCTGTTCCAGAGGCCTTACTGCTTACGGTCCCTTTCCAACAGTTAGAGCAAAAGCTATGGGGTTGGTCCTTATTAGGCTGACCTGTTTAAAATGCCCATTTTGAATCAATCATGGGTGTCAGGAGATGGCACAGCTGCCAACTTCTTAAGCCGGTGGGTATAGGAAGGATCCACTGAGACTGGTGGGAGGATTATTCTTCAAGGGAAACCAAGATGCTGATGCCAGCAGAGGGAGAATTGATGCCTTACTGGCAATAAAGAGACCCTTAGAAAACTCTTTAAGTTCTAGCTCATAAACTCTCTTTTCTAGAACGTTTTCTTTATCTTGCCCACCTTGGGGAGCATAGCTTTGTCAGTGAAGGTTGCCTTTCTTGCCAAGGGGAGACACAAACAGCTGTCAGCAATAACTTCAGTCCTGGGTAAGTTTTGCCAGAGGAGGAAGATGACATTAAATGATGAGCTTGACTATGTGAAGAAGTAGCATGGATTTTTTTTTTTCCAAAACATAATGTTGATTGTCTATCCTGTGCCAGGAATAGTGCTAGGTGCTTAAAGTCCAATGCCCAATTACACCCACACTGCTTTTTCATAGAGTCCATGTCTAGTCTCATGGACAGAGAATGATATAGGCATAAACTGGCCCTCAATAAATTGTGAGTAAATAAATTATGGCTGAACACGTAAGTATAGATCTGGGAGAGGCAGTATAAAGTCAGTGATGAAAAAAGGAAAACAAGCTCTCACCTTATCAGAGCCTTCACAAACTTTTTGTTCATAAGCTAGTTTTGATCAGGTTGGCTCATCTCCTCTGTGGCTTCTCAAATAAAACCTGATTCTCTGAACATGGTGCTCCAGACCCACTGTGGTCCACCCTTTGTTTCCACTCCACACTGAGGTTCCTCTGCACCGCTGATGCCATCCCTTCTGTCTGGATTAGCCTCCTAGCCTGTCAAAACCCTACTCACATTTCAAGACTCAGAGATAAGAAACCCTAGTCCTTGGGGCAAAAAAGGCATTCCTTCTTGCCTCTTTACTTATATGATCTTTTGTTCATATCTTCACTGTCACAGAACTTACTATTGCTTGCATTGCTGGGTACTGTGCTTATTTGTCTTTCTTCTCAGGTTGTGAACCATCTGAGGGCAGAGGCTGGCCTCACATAAACCTAGTCAAGACTGTGAGCATACAGAGAAAGCTCTTGCAAAATTCCTGCTGGACTCAATTTGTCTATTTTTCTCTTGGATGCTGTTTCCTAATCATGGTAGGGCTAAACAGCAAAGACATTGAGGGAGGCCATGAAACCTTTTCTTTCCAGGAAGACTCCCTGTGCCAAGGATCTCTTACGTATAGAATGCTGTCTCATCAAACACAGTGAAGAATCTTTTTGCAATTACTGGTAGACATTCGATTAATTCAGCAGTAATTTGCAATTGGCTATTGAGTACACACTAGTTCTACATTGTTGCCACTCAAACCGATTTCACCATGGGCACCAACATGCTGGTTTACAGGATGAGAGACCTGAGCTGTCTCTGCAGTCTTACACATGGTCATCTGTCATTACGTGGGGTAGGGGAGTTGAAGGGGAGGGAAAGAGAGGACATGTGGCTTTCCTTTTCAACAATTGATCTTAATATTTCTCAATTTATGGAGCATTATTAGTTAATATGGCATTGCCTCTCTGTATTTACTTTAAAATGTCCAAATAAGAGTCGGTTGATACAGTCCTCCAGAATCAAATTACACTGATCATATTGCAGCAATACTGAGACTCTAACGTGAAAAGGCATCACTCTGGATAATAGCCAAGGAAATCTGTTTTTATTATATAGAGGCTGGAACAAATGAAGATCATTTCCTAGATTTTAGGGTTAAACGTCTGGTCCACAGAGCAGGGAAAGGGGCAGGAGAAAGATGAGGAAGGATGTAGCTATACTTTAATGATTCACTCCCACTGTATTTGGCCCATTAGGGTTTTACTGGGGGAAATATTTATTTTTGACAGCCAGAGAAACTTCTGGGAAAAAATCATGTGCTTCATGAATATTCAAAAAAGAGTATGCTAAGAGACAATGTCAGCAGGGTGTGCATTCCTACTTGCAGGAGGTTTATGGTTTCAACTCACATACCAGATATTACTGACTGAAAATGGCTTCCTATAGTCCTGTGTTGAAAATGAATGGAATCAGCTTCTGAATACATGGGGCGCCTGTGCCATGACTGGCTAGTGATGTCTGCCACAGGTATGGAATGAATGGATGAATGAGGGCACAAGGAAATTAAAATACGTCATTGAGCAACAAAGACCCTCAATCAACCATAAAGCCTATCGGGAGAAAAAAAATCATTCTCACTTATAAATTTTTTCTAAAACAAATTAAGTTCTATGTGGAACTTGAAGTTTCTGTTGAGGTTGTTTAGATGATAGGAGATAATTCTGGAGCTGCTGGTAACCATTTTGCCACCAGGAGGAGAGCAGCTACCTTAAAATGAGGATAATCTAAAGAAATCAGAGCCAAAATACAGAGAGACTAATTTCTGGTGAAATTTATGATAGATTGTGTTATGTACTCAACATGTTTTCAATCTTAATCTCATTCCTGTGGTTGTGAACTCATTGCAAATAGGACAATTTGGAGGTGTTCTTTTTAGTTAAGGTGTGGTGAACTGAGTCAGGATAGGTCTTCATTTTGCTACTAGTGGCTTTACAGAGAGAAAATCATGAGTAGGAGCCAGAAACCGGAAGTCAACCCAGAAGAGAAAGGAGGGGACATCGCTATGCAATGAGAAAATCAAGGAACTTGAGGATTCTTGAAAAGTATCAACCTCAGGAGGGAGCAAGCCATCTAACCTCTGAAACTGTAAGTCAATAAATTCCCATGGTTTAAGCCAACCCATTATGTGGTATGTGTCATAGTAGTCTGGAAAGCTAGACAACATCCTTTCCATGTAGTCATAAAGATCTAGCCTTGGACTTTATAGTTACAGTATCCAGTTATTCTCTCTGGTTACTTAAGCCAATGTGAGTTGGAGTTATGTTATTTGTAACCCAAAGTGTCCTTATAAATTTATATGAATAGAATATAGAGGAATATCTTTTAGGAAGTTCACTTATTTTCTTTTGACTGTGGTGATCTTATCTGGGAATGAAAAATAACGTAAGCTTTTTTTTGGTATTTGTTTAATAGGATTGCTATGGGGACCAGCTGAGATAACAGTTTATTAAAATTCTTCAAAACATGCGTGTGGAATTTTAAAAATTAAATTCCAGGTGTGCATGTACATGCTTGTGTTTCCTAAAGGAGAGGAATAGATAATGTGCATATTAGATAATAGGGTAAATTATTCACTACCTTCTGTTTTTGATTTTGGAAACCCTGATCTATAGAAAAATGTTGCTATCTGCGTTATTCCTGCCACACACACCAAAGCTAGCAGACTGTTTCTTTTGTTGCATTTGCTTTCCCAAAGGAGTTTCCATCATATGATTAAACACTTTGATTATGTATTTTCTTGCAGTGCATCCTGAAACTTTGTTTGAGCTTAATGATTTCTTCATGCAGCCTAAAATGACCCCCAGCCACCCATTTAGTGCTCTGAAATAAATTTTCTGTGGACTTGGCCCTTCCATTGATTTTGAATGTCTTATTTAAGACCTAAGTAGCTCTCTGTGACTCTAGAATATTAAGAGAGAGCTGCTTGAATGTCAATGCCAGAAACCTTCGTTAGTGCTCTCTTGGGTTATAAATGTCTTATTCCATTCATCATACCTGCTGCAGGTTCCATACCTCAGCCTTCGTGAGGTTTTTATCCCCCAAACCTCTGACACCCTGTGAGGCTTCCTGTGTGACTAAGATTGTGTCCAGGTGCAAGGAGAACATCTTCTGTTTCTTCCCATCAACAAAGGTCTCTTCTGGTTTGCGACTCAAAGATTGAGCCTAAATAATCCAACCACATGAGGATCTTCCAATGGTTCAGAAAGCTAATGGTGATGGGGTATTATCTTTTTATTTTGGGTTTGGATCACATTCTTGATATATGGCTTCTTTGAAAGGGCATCTGTCCAAGAGAATAACCCAACTGATTATTCTTAACTGATCTTAAAAATCAGTCTGTTATTTTGTCATTCCAACAGAAGGTGGTGAAACCCTATTCCCAGGTATGTGGAAATTTCCTTGTCACTCCCAATATCTCTAAGGATTTTTGGAGAGATTTCAAGGTTCATGGTTGCTGTTGGCTTCTTTGGTTTATATTGAATTTCCTGCCTTCCTTACTGCTCTAGTTTGCTAGCTGCCAGAATGCAATATACCAGAAACGGAATGGCTTTTAAAAAGGGGAATTAGTAATAAGTTGCAAGTTTACAGTTCTATGGCCATGAAAATGTCCCAATTAAAGCAAGTCTATAAAAATATCCAAATCAAGGTGCCAACAAGAGGTTACCTTCACAGAAGAATGGCTGATGAAGTTCAGGATTTCTCTCTCAACTGGAAAGGCACATGATGAACATGGTGACGTCTGCAAGCTTTCTCTCCAGGTTTCTTGTTTTGTGAAGCTCCCTCTGGGGCATTTTCCTTTTTCATCTCCAAAGGTCCCTGACTGCGTGTGCTCTCATGGTTCTGGTCACTCTCGTGGCTTTCTCCAAAATGTTTCCTTGTTTAAAGGATTCCAGAACCACCTGGAATGGGTGGATTCACATCTCCCTCTAATCAAAAGTTAATACCCACAATCAGGTGAGTCAAATCTCCATGGGAACAATTAAAAAGCTCTCAGCTAGCAATATTGAATGAGGATTAAAGGACATGGCTTTTCTGGGGTCCATCACAGATTCAAACACTTACATAATGCTTTTGTGAGTACTTTCCCTTTTCACAGCAAATTGCCTTTCTGGACACTGTCCTCATTCTTTTAACTACCCGAACTACTTCTTCACAGCTGTGTGTGGCAGAATTTCCTGAATTTTCAGGACAATAGGAAGGATTATATCATACCGACCATTGCAAACAATTCAAGTTTGAAGTTTGACATTTCTGCCCTTAACATTCCCTCAGCTATTTCTATTGATAACTGTTTCACATTTCATCCACCCTTCTGTTCTACTTCTGTGCACCCTCTCCCTCCCCTTTGACTGACCTCTCTGTAGCTCACTCTTGCCAACTTCCTGAATTCCTATTCAAGTGTTATTCAGGGCAATTTAGTACCTTCTCTCTCTCTCTCTTTCTCTCCCTCTCCCCCACCTCTTGTTTTCTCATTTTGTTCAAATAGTAGCCCACTCTGGTCCATGCTCAAAGAGTGCTGTCTTCATCATATACTTACCAAGTGGTGCTCCTAAAGCAAAGAGAGTTCTCTGTTATTCTCTCTGAGGGGCATTGGGTACTCAGCTCTTAAAATAAAATATTTCATTCTCACCTTTACTCTCAGAATGAGTTTGCAGCAGTTTAATGATAACATATGTGGAAACATCAAGGAAAAGGCCTCATTTAGCAAATGTTGAGTATTATTATTATAGAGAATAAGTGCTCAGTATGTATTGGATCAATGAATGAATAAACAAGTTAGAATTGAACATAGACCTGATTGAATCCTAGAGTCTAAGAGTGTTTCTGTAAATTATCATGACCTCACTCAACAATTATCCTTAATTGCACTGAATTTTCTTACTCATCTTGCAAAGAAGCTTTCAATTGCCCAGTGACAGGGGACATGTTTCATGTGTCCCATTTTTCAGCTGGCAAGGCTGAACCCTAGAAATATGACCTTCACCAAGGTAAAAAGCTAGTAAGATTATGTACAGCCTGAGAAATGATCGTAGTGTGAGTTCTGGAGTAAAACTGCTTGGGTTCAAATCCCAAGAGTACCACTTAATAATTTGAGAATTTTGGCAAATTATTGCACTTCTCAGAACCTCAAAATCCTCATTAGCCTTAGCAGTCCTCTGATTGTTAAGATTATTCACTGAAGCGCATGGTATGCCCTTTGCCCAGATAACAAGCACTGCAATACTGGTCCAGTCCTGGCTGAGGCTCTGCTGGTGCAATGACTCCTTTACCATGCCCTCCTCTATTAAGGTGCAGGTCTGGCTTCTGTCATTGTAGGCAAATGTTCTCTCTGTCCTTAAGAGACCAGCCCAAATGTTTTATATTCCTGGGCCTTTCATAACTCTCTTCTTACTTAGAAAGATCTTCTAGGAACCCAGCTTTTGAGCTCTGACAGCAAAGGAGCAGATCCTCCACTTCAAAAACTAATTCTAGCACAGTTAAGAAAACAGAAAAGTAAATGTAGGAATTTTATTTAATGGTCAATATTGTATTGTATAGTTATAACTCATGGGATAGTCTTTCAAGGGCCTATAGGAATGGCAATAGAAAACACTAAGATAGTGCATTTCAAAATGAGCTGTGTGTAGAAAAAAAAATAGAACAAAGAACAGCTCCAAGAACACTGTGTGAAAATTTGTATACTATAGTGACTGCTTCTCCCTTTAAAGATTTACAAAATATATCAAAGCCTCTGACAAGTCCTATAAAAAATAAACGACTTAACTCAACTTTCTTAAAACCAGGAGCTCCAAAATATATTTGATTATAGATCTTTTCTTCAATGAACAGTCTTGAAACTCTGGCCCAACTAGTTTTCCATGGTACAGTTTCTGAAACATTTCATTGTTCCTCCAATGTATAAAGAATCAGCTTAGAAGAAAGTTGAATTTATAATGAGAAATGAAAGCATTTTGTGATTAGGCAGATACTGAGGAACCATATATGTCTGCATGAAAATGTATATCAGAAATGGATAGAGCATATTCTAGTAATTAGTACAGTATATACCTAACTGGTACCAACTCATCCATCACAAAGAAGGGAATCTGTAAATTTTGTGTGCCAGGGCTTGGTTTTCATGTCTCCTGACAGGATTAACACAATAGTTTAATACTGACCTTCATTATCGGCAGATGGAAATAACTGGAGCTGTGCTCAAATATTCGTAGGTTTCACATTTCACAGTCAGAACCCAGAGATGGCAAAATTCATTTGAGAAAGGCTATACAGTATTGACAGAGGTGGATGAGAACAAAGAGGCTGAGATAGCAGGTTGGGACCAGATTGTGAAAAGACTTGAACGAAGAACTTGTTCCGACAGGTAGCTGTTCTGACAGGAACTAAAATGTGGGCATGACACACTTACACATTTATGATCTCTCTGCTGTGTAACTAAGTTAATGGTGTAAAGGGGGAAAACCAAAAGAAGGGAATTAGAAAGTAGTTGTAATAGATGAGAGTCCTGGCCCAAAGGATTTGGGCCAGATTTAGAGGATGAGGAAAAATTCAGGGATGAACTGCTGCTTTTTGGCTTGGTTGGCCTTTAGGGGAGGAGACCCATTTCTTGATGAGGGAAACGGAGTCTGGAGGAAGAGAATCAATCCAGTTTCATTTCAAAAGCTTTTAAATCAAAGTCAGAAACTCACTTGTTGAATCTGCCTCTTTACCAACATAGATTCTGTTGTCATCAGGATAATTCTATGATGTTCTAAGCCAAAGATGACTCCGACAGTTCCAGCTGGTGTCTTTTGGCAAAGTCCTGCCTTGAACAAGAGGTTTCTGCATAGCACCATCTGTCTGACTCAGTTCTACATGTGAGCTAGGTTATGACTATAAAATTTTCTCAGATTTATTGCTTGCAAACAGGACTCAACACAGCTCCAACCTAGGCCTCGTGCACAACCAGAGTACTCCAACTTTGAGGCACTTACTGGACTTCATTTGTTTTCAATTTTGAATTATGCTTCAAGAGACTCTTTGGGGCTTGTCAATTATGGAAAGATTTTAGGGCAGGGAACTTATTTTTTAATTGCTGTAACTATAAATATAGCTATAGACACAGATGTATCAGGTAAATATGTTGGAGCATCCTGGTTAACAAGGGTGATTCAAAGAGCTCAGTTGACATTCAGAGAGTGTTTGAGAACACTGAGTGTGATAAACTGCTCATGCCCTCTGACTTGTGGAATTTAAGAACCTATGAAACATAAATTTATGCATGTGAATCACTAATAATTCAGTCTTGATTGGACCAAAAGTATACTCTTCAAAAAGAGGGAAAATAACATTGTAGGGGTTATGTTTAACCTGCATAAGAAAATACATGTCTTTAATTCATAATATAAAATTCAGTGCTATACGATGAGTCCTATCAGTTCATCAAAGCAGGCTCAGCAGGGACTCTACTTGGTCCCTCCTTCACTGGCACTGCATTTAATTATCCTGTGTAGTTAAGGCCAGCAGAATGAAACAGCATTTCTTTTCCAGTAGTGTCTAATTTGAACTTCAGCAATCCAGACTGGTCTCCTCAACTCCAGGGCAGTCTGGATAACAAGTTTGAAGTTTGGGAGGACAATCTTGCCTTGAATGTGCCAGGAAAAATACTCCCAATCTGTTTTTAGACAAGAAACTCCCACAAGGAAGTGTGGTGGACTTCTTTGTGGAAAATGTTTTCAAAAGTTATGTTAATGAAGAAATTTCTTTGGGGGCTTAAGTTTCTATTTGCCTTTTGTGATATGGTAAAAAAATAAAAAGAAAAACCTCATTATCTTCCTCTCCCACAATCTCAGCAGCAGAAAGGAGATAAGGCAGGTCCCAAATGAACTGATGGGTAGGCATGCAGGCAGGATATATAAACGCATCCCTTTAACAAACACAGTCTTCAACATGCGGTAACACTTGCAGACTTAGTGCTAGATGATAAGAATAATTGTATTCATTACACAGCTGAATATAGGAACATATTTCTGAAATAATTTTCCTTGTCTAGAATTACACAGAATTCCACTGAGTGGCACATTCAAGTGAATTTTTATTAGGAGTGTTCCAATGTACTGTTCAGTGCCAGTGAGACTTCATATTTAATTTAATTTCTCAGAACCAGGGTATTGTTAAGAAAAGCATCAGACAACCACTGAGTGCTAGTTAACAGAGGAAAATCTTACTAATCACAGTTCATGTTTTTAAACCAGCAACCATGGAGCACTCATTGAAACACTCTTACTGAGGAGTAGACACTGAAGCACTTCAGAATTCCAATAACTATATGTTTCCTGCCTCTTGTCTCCTTTCATTTTATTATGGAGGTGACATAAACTTTTGTACTGAGGCTGGATAAAAATTAACTTATGACGTACGTTCACACCCCCATCTACCCAGGGACAGGACTTTGGCATAAAGTGGAATCAACCATTTTTAAAACAAGATTTGGAGTGTAGGGAATTTCCCCTTTCTCATTTGGTTTCACCATGGACAAAGATCTGAAAAACAATTCAATACATTAAAAAGTCTTATAAGACTATCCAAGCACCTTTCACAGAAGGAACAATTTAGTGGTCAACTCTGATACCAGTTTTATCTATAAACATGTATAAACTTATCTTCCTTGTTTCTCCTGGGGCTCAGGTACATCATGGTGCACAAACCCACACTTTTCATTCTCCTCATAGAGAATCAGAGGATGTCAGAGCTGGAAGGTGCCTTCATCTCCTTTTAAAGGGAGAATTTGGAGGAGCTATGCCCTTGGGCATGAATTCTAGGCCCAGCCCTACCTCTCACTAACTGGGAGCTCTTGTAAGAAGTTGGTTGTATCCTTCCTTCCAGGTTTCCCTTGTGCAATATAGAAAGCTCTCATAATCAGGCCCCAAACCAACTCCTTCGGTAATCTTATCTTCCACCCACACCTCCTAGCCATTCGATAATAGGAACTTTTCTGAACTTGCCCTGCCCTCTGCCTTTCAAATGCTGTTCACTACGCTAAACTGAAGGAGGTTGAGAAGTCCAATAAATACCTTCTCATCCTCTAAAACTGAGATCACCTGTGCACAGATCTTTCCCTCATCCCCAAGGTGGGTATTCCTCTTTGGTTTGCTCCCACTGTGTATTATACATTATTCTGTCACTGCTGGCTACTTTATAGAACTCCTTAGAAGAATCACAAGACTGCAGGGTCCAGTCCCACTCTTCTTCTCTAGTCTTGCCTTTCATCACTTTCCATTACAGTTTCTAAAATGTACCATAATCACTTCTGCCTCAGGGCTTTTGTGAAAACTGTCCTTTCCTTAGAATTCTCCTCTCAAACTTTTGCTTAGGCAACTCCACTAAAGCCTTAAATCATAGTTGAAATGCTCCACTTCATTGTTGTGTTTATTTATTCAATGTTTGTGACATCATTGGGCAGCAAATTCCAGTAGAACACATATTATGTCTGGTTTTGCTCCTGTTATATATTCCACCCCATAATAGGTCTAACAAACAAAGGATTATAGGTAACTATAGGGTTAGTCTGGAAGGATCCTCTTCCACCATTCTATGAGCTCACCAGGGGTAAAATGGTTTATTTTATTGCTCTATATATCTTTATTTAGCAAAAAACTTGTGTTCATGAACTATTTTTGGAATAGCCATGGAATAAATAGATAAATAAAATTCTCACTTTATGGCCTGAAGTTTTCTCATATGGAAAAAAATGAAATTGGACTAGATGAGTGACGTGAGCACTGTTTTTAAAACCATAGCTAACTTAACTGGGGCAAAAGATCCCATGTCCTTCTCAAGTTAACTTGTCCCACTTACCAAAGAAAATCTAATGACAAAATGATGACAAAGGCTTAGGTAGTGGTATAATAATTTTTAAAAAATAACCTATTCTCTTTCTTTTGTTGGAATCCTGTCGTTCACTCTCTTTCTACCCCTTTCCTTTTTGCCTCTGCTTCCCACTTCTATTCTCCCCACTAATTACCTGAATCAAACTGACCAATGTGTCTATTACCTTAGGGCAGGATTGTTACATCAGAAAGGCAAAGAGAAAGAAAAGTCAATGCTCACTTCTCAGCATCAAAACAGACCTCTGAAACTGGGTGTCCCCAAAGGATCTGCAGGAAGTAGACAGACTATGCACTGAAATTAGAGTAATTTGAGGAAATCTTAATAAAGTGGCTATTTCTGAAGGTATGGCCAATGTGTAGGACACCCACAATGTAGGAAGACCAAGGCAAGTTGCACCAGGATGCCTTTGCCACCCTAAGCCAGAAGGCAAGGATGGAGCCTTGTGGAGAGGGCTACTTGGAAGGAGCTAAAATAGTCACCATGGTGACCTGGCAGGGATGGAGCTGGGGAATAAATACCTAATCTATGTTCCTCTTTCCCTCAGCTCTCCTGCTTGTATGCCCCTTTATCCAAACCCAACTGGGAATCAGAGAGCCAAGGAGTCCACTGATAAAACCTATACAGGGCAGTCTCCCAAAGCATAGAACAAGGTGGGAGAAATGCAAGAAGAAGACATCCAGAAAAAATATCAGTTTCAGAGAATACATATAATAATAATTTTAGAAAGAATAAGAGGTCTGCCAGGGCCATTAGCCCTGTCAGAAAGGAGCAAAGGAAAAGCAAAGAAGTAAAACATTAATACTGAAGCAAGGGCTGGTTCTAAAGAAAGCTTTGTCATGTCCTCTAGTTGGGTTTCTTTAGGGTGAGGAATTGAACCCATAGGTAACTTTCAAGAGCTGAGACCTTAGGGGACCTGAGCCACCCTTGCCAATGGAGCCCAGTGAAGCAGTGTATTTTACAGAAACTCCTGCACCAGCATGATGTAGCAGTATCAGAGCTGAATTGCTGTGGGCTAAGTCTAGTTGCAAGGCTGAATAGTTTCTACACATGTATCCTGCAGGCCTACATGGCACAGGGGAGCCCCTTTAAGATTCATGTGTTCTTACCTACCTACACCCAAGAGGGTACAGAGGTTGCTGAGAGGCCAGTGGGAACATGGAGGTCATCTCAAAGGATATCAACATTCTCAGATAACCATGCACGAAAACAAGATGAGGCATTACATTGACTTTCTGACTTTTAGCTACAACTTTAGAGATAAAGAGAGGTGAAAAACCCATGAAATGACTGAATTTACTTGTAGGTGATAAAAATTAAGTATCAGCTGCTAGAGGAATGGGATATCAAGACATAAAGTAAATTCAGTATAGAAAAATACATCTACATTTCAGTTTTGCAGTTTGGCCTGTGAAAGGAATGTCTCCTCAAATGGGTAAGATAGGTCTGTTCATGGGCCAACAAGTTCTCAGAGTACACTTAGAAAAACATAACAGAGTGAGGTTTCATAAGAGATAAGGTATTTCCTTGGTCTCCCCATCCTTTCTTCTCTCATTTTAATTTGCATGGAATATAAGGCAGGGAAAAAGATTAAAAATCCAAATGATCTTGGGAAATTTTCAACTAGATGGTAGAGAAACTCATGGAGTAAAATATAATATCTCAATTCAAACCATTACACTGCCTGGCCCATTTAAACAGGGATATTCCTCTCACTGGCCTGCTGGTTTCTAACTGTAGGCCCACAACCAAGGAGCCTTTTTCCTGGGCTGTTTAAGCCAGTCAAAAATGAAGAATGAGCCCATTGGATTTGTACCTGAATATCTCTGTACAAGCATCTTAAGAACTGGGAGACTGATATCATCTTCCTAATAAATGATCTCTTGCTCCATATGCATTTCACCAGAGTTGCAAGGGATCATAGTTCAGTTTGTCAGGTAATAATAGAATCTTAGAAGTGGGAGATCATTTAGGGCTCAGAGATGAGTTAGTTTAGATAAGTAAATTGAGACCTAGGGGGAGAAAATTATTTTCTAAAGGTCACCTAGCAGGTTAAAGTCTGAAACTGAACTAGAAAGAAGGCTTTTGAATGCAAGGCCAAGGTCTTTCCCTTCTGTCACGCTGCATCCTACTCTGAGGAATCACTTCTAGTATGCTCCACAGTTGTTCATTGCACGCACTGTATGTTCCAGGCCCCTATGCTAGGCAATAGGGATAAAACAATGAGAACAACAGATCTGGTACATATACCTGCCTACATTGGACAAGGATCAAGAATACCAACTCTGTTTGCTGGGAGTAGCTAATGTGTTTAGAAAGCTATCTTTCTCAGCATACTTAGCCAAATCAGGTGGTCAATAGCCTGCATCCTATCCATGCAAGTATGTGAAATACCATCAGCTTTGGACTTTGCATTGGCATCTCCTGGTTAATACCAGCATGCAGTTTGTCTCTACCTAAATGAAACACTTCTTAGTGGTTAGAACAATTGCTGAAGCCACTAATTTATGAAATAAATTTAACAATTTATTTCCAGCATCTATTTAACCAAGGATTCTCAAGATCTGGTGGGAGGGGAGCTTCAATGTTAGACAATTAGGAGCTTAACCAGATGAAAAGCTTTGATAGGCAATAAGGGTCTATTCTGAAGATTCAACACCATGTTTCCCACTCCCTGCATAGACTGTAGGCAGTGAGACCCTTCAGACCCCACACTTCAAAGAAGGAATGCTTAAATGTACCAGAGCAAAATAAAACAATTTGGACTTTTGAATTTCAAAATAGTCTTTGGAAATTGAGAGTTTTGATTTGTAATAACCAGAGTTTTGAGTTTCAAAAATCTGAAGAACTTATGCCATAAGTTTGCTCCATAAAGGATAGATAAAGGTTGATGCAGAGCCAGGCTTTCAGACAAAATAAAGCTCTTGCATACTGAGGTAGATATGAGGTGAGAGTAGGGACATGAAAAAGTGAGCAGTCAGTGGGGACTTGGAGAAAAGACCAGGGACGACCACAAAGTCAGAAGGGTCAGTGCTGAGAGACCCTCCCTCCCTAGGGTACACCCACAGTCTTGACCCAGAACCTACTTGGAGCAGTCAGGGCCTGGAGACCATTAGGGTACCATCCAGGTCAAAACCATTAGGTGCTGGCTGGTCTCATTGTTTTCTTTCTAGGTACCCTCATTTAAGGAAGACCACCCGTGAATGGAAGACCTCCTGCAGTTATTGGTTTTCTAGTAAGAATGGCACTTGTCAATGCCACAAAACATCTTTCAGCCCTGCCAATCTTTATCTTGTGAGCAACCTCACTGTGTTTAGGGTAGGTCAGTGGTCTACAGCTCATATCAGAGAGGCTGATGGGTGACCGGTAGCATTACTCAGCAAAACCCTTTGCCAACCTCTTCCACTCATCCAAGTCAATCCCACGATCATACCCTGACACCACACCCAGTGTATTAGTTTGGGTCTTTCACTTCTCTCAGACACAGAGAAGCTCAGTCTGGTGGGGAAAATAAGCTCTTCAAAGACTGTGATGTTGTGTTCACATGTACATTGATTGTAACTGTTGGTATATGTTCTGGTGTGAGGCCTATATACAAGGAAATCAATTCTGGTTAAAGGAGGCAGGACAAGCTTTATGTGGATGTGGCCAAGGGATAGGGGAAAATGCTTCATATAAGAGCTTGGGAGTTGGAATGATCATGGTTCATGCATGTTTGAAAAAAGTACTCACTGTGAAGTCTCAATACACCCAGCTATAACTCATCATCTCTTCTTGAGCGAATAATGGCATAACCTCTACTGAAGAGGATGGCAAAGGTGCAGCAATGGCCAAAAAAGCCAGTTGCTAGAAGAAAGGATTAGGGGGGTGAAACATAATACTAACAATCCTGGCATTCCCACCGCAACCAAAGAGAAGTCAGTTTAGAGAAAAGTCTGAGCTTTACATCACCATCCCAGAGGATATCCTTGAAGAGCTTCTCTTTGTGGTTTTGATAAAATGTCAAATTCTGATTCTGTCAATAAAGCTATGCATGTCCTACCCCCTACCCCATTCCTCAACCTAACTTCTTGCCACTGCCCCTCACCCCCAGTCCTGCTTGTCAGGTTTCAATTGTAGCTACCCTTTAACATGCTAATCTCTGCCTTGACTTGAGGCCTTGCACATGCTCTTCCCTTTCCTTGGTCTTGTCCACTCCATGTTTTCCTGGCTAATTCCCATCTACCTTTTAGGTCTGTATTCAAATGGCACTTCCTCATAGAAGGTTTTCCTAATCTTCCAATTTAGCTTATTATTGCTAATAAATACCCTCTAGTTTTTCTGAATGGCACTTATCAAAATCCATAAGCATATTTCTATTTGTGTGCTTCTTTGCTTAATGTATATCTCCTTTAAGTTCCATGAAGACAGGCAGAACTCAATTGTGGCTGTCTGATTTCAAAGACCCACACTCTTGCACTTTACCACTAAACTCTCACTAAAAGCATGAAAGTAAAAGAAACAAGAAAGCTAAGGTGAGAGGGGCACATGCATAATAGATGTCTCTCTTGACTGTCCTCCCAACCCAGTGGGTAAACATATTTTGCCATAATGAGCTCAGAGACAGAGTAAGGCACGGGGCTTGTGCTTTGATGTTACCTTGGACATGTTGCTCAGTCTTACTCCTTACCCATCCACATTGCCTGCTAGGAATGAAGCCTAGCAATAAATAGCCATGCAGCTCCCTTATGAGGCAGGAATCATTATTCCCATTTACCAGAGAAGCAAGCCAAGGAGAGCAAAGGACAGATCCAGAACTGGACCCACATTTTTTTCCAATTACACAGTGCCTTATAAATAAAGGTGATCATATGAGCTGCTTCCAGCACCATTGATGAAAAACCCTAAAGGCAAAGCTCTCAGATGTATATATGTATATATATATATTACAGGTAATCAGACAGATAAGCAGACAGATAATCTTCCCTTTGCGACTACCACAGATGTTGGCACTTGTTCTCACTCTGTGTCCCAAACCCTCTGCTCCCTGCAGGTCTGTCATCTTGTCAGTGGCTTACCTCTTCCCTGATCTCTACACTTTCATTAATTCCTTATCACTTTTTCCTCAGTTCTAATCTAGGACTTTGTGAGGACAACTAATTAAAACCAGGAGGTTCTTTAAAAGAGGTATTGACCTGCAATTCAGCCCTTTCTTTCAGCAGGATCAATATTCAGGTTACAGATCAAGAGAACATGTATTTTAAAACATGCTCCACTAATCAGCACTTCAGATACATTCTTGAAGATGCATTAGCTGTTTATGAATTCTAATTGCATGACCTGGTTACTGCCTAAGAAAAGCATGCCTAACAGAGACACACACAGGAATGGAAGCTCATTTGAAGAATTTCTTGCTCTAGGAAGAAAAAAGAAATTGCATATAGATAAATTCTGATCCCAAATACTGGATTTTTCAGCACTACAAGGAGAGAGGCAGAGTCCCTGCTGTCAGGTGTGGACAGAAAGCATGCCAGCCATCCTGAGAGCTTGTTCAATACTAGAAAGGGAGCAGAACCACTCTGCCTTCAGCAGGTTCCAGGCAGCATAGAAAAAGAAATTTACCCAAAGCTGAAATGGATGGGCCAAATATATACATTTTAATAAGAGGCCAGGATAAATGGCCGCTTATATAACATGCAGATTTTTGAAATTCAAGATTATCTAGTCTAATCTACAGATAAGCAAATTGGAGCTCTGAGAAGATAAATGACTTGCCTAGTACCAATTCAGTTGGTCTATTGCAGAGCCAAAATCAGACTTCAGTAGGACTCTGTCCAATCCATGCTAGCATTTTTTCAGTTGAAAGAAGCAGCCAGCTATCCTCCTGTTTGGCCCAGAACACCTGGGCTCTAATATCTCCTATGTACACACAGCACTTTTCCTGTCACTTTTGCAAAGAGAACCAAGAAAAAGATGTTAATTTACCCTGGGTGGATGGGGCTGGGACAGGAGAAGACAAAGATATTGGGGACCAAGTGTGCCTCTCACTAATTGTGACAGCTAGCTTTCACTGAGTGCTAACTCTATCAAGGTATAGTTTTTATCTCCTTCATTTATAGAAGAACCAGAGACTTAGAAAGGGCAAGCGGCTTGTCTAAGCTCACACAACAGTTGAAGGTTGAAGATTTAGTACTGTGTTACAAAACAAATTTTTATTGCATCAACAGACAAGGTGCAAATTAGTCTGAATTACTTGAACTAAACTGGGTGATTTGATTCCTATTCATTACAAAGAGTGATTTGAATGCCAGGCTTGTGACCTTGCTAGGAATGGGAGGAGGTACAGGTAATGGGGTAAAAGAGAAGCATATGGCAAATTAGCATAGAGAATATAAGCTCCTGCTTTTATCAGACAGACATGCAGTTGTATTCTGGATCCTATGGGGAAAAGTTACTTAAACTCTCTGACCATCAGTTTTATCATCTCTAAAATGGGGATAATAATAGTATCTACTTCTTAGGGTTTTGGGGAACCTTGGGCTAGTCCATATAAATCTCCTGGGACGTTCCAGGCACCTGGGGATCAATAAAGCTCGTTAATGAAGTGATAATGATGAAGCAAAGGAATATGGTGCTTACAGGTCAGGAGTTATCAACTGGTTTTGCTCCCCAAGGGATATTTATCAATGTCTAGAGACATTTTTGGTTGTCTAATAATAGGGGGAAGGTAGCTGTTACTAGCATCTATGGGTAGAAGCCACGGATGCTTTTAACAACCTATAAAGCATAAGAAAGCATCACATAATAAAGAATTATCTGACCCAAAAGATCTATATTGCTGAGGGTTGGAAACCCTGGTCTGGGTGGATGGGAAATCTAAATATAAGACGTGAAAGACTTAAACTTCCATTAGCCCTGGCTTACTACTCAACAAGCAGACTATTTGACATACCCCTTCAACTAATGTCTTGAACTGCACAATAATCTGTACTAAAAAGGAGGAGAGGAGTGTCCCTTAAAGTTGGGAAGGCTACAGGATAGTCATTTCCCTGGACTTCTCTAGTGGGTTAGGACTCACTTTCCCCACAGGACAGCCTGGTGGAGCTGAGTGTCTCCAGACCATCCAAGTTCCTGAACTAAGCTGTGCCCTGGCTGTGGAGATGCGCAAGAAAGCATTTAGCAGGAGTACTCTCGCTTGCTGAGGCTCTGCAGCTGTAATGGGATTACACAGGAGGGAGAATGTGCACAAGAATGAGGGGTGATGGATAGAGAAGGACAGCCACCAATAAGTGAAAGAATAATGGAACATTGATCAGCTCTTTATCATAGTGGCGGAGCTGCTTTGCTGAGCCCCAACAATGTCAAGCAAACCCTTGATTAAACCTGCATAACTGCCTGGATAGATGATTATGTTTATCTCCCATGAGCAACTCTGCCTGAAAGGAAGAGGCACTTAGGAAATTGTGTAATGGGCAGATTCAGAGCAGAGAGTTTATTTTTCCCAGGAAACGGGACTCGTTGGGCATAAGAAGGTGATTCCTGGAAAACACCTCTTTTTTTCCTTGCCCATAGCACTAGTGGTGCAGGAGCTTTCAAACCCTGATGTGGTTCTTGCTGCAGGGTGACACTGTATGTGCTCAATTTTCCAAATGCTTCCCACAGAACAGCAGGGTTCGATTTGATATTTCACCTCATCTCCAAATAACAAGAAAGAGAAAGAAGGAAAGATTCTGTAAACAAAATTCCCAGCTTTTGAAATCCTATTGGATGGTTTTTGAATTTACCTTGCAGAAGCCAAAACACTTCCTAAAACATAAGTGGTTGTACTGTGTTTTGCCCCAGCTCACTATGCAATGTTATAAAAGACACATCTCACAGGCCCTGAGTTTTCTGGTCTCAATGCAGATGCTAAAGCCTCTTTTCCTGGAGGGTATTTATCTGAGCACAAATGAAGATGAATGTCAAAAGCATAATGAAAAATTATGACAGAAAGCTGGTTGTCAGACCCACCAGAGGAGAGCGCTGTGTGGACCAGCCCTGATGCTAAGCACCATTGGGATCATAGTGCTTTACACTCTGCAGTGCCCAGGATGGTGAGAGAAGAAAAACACAGCAAAGGTGCAAATTGTGTCATAGAAAATAAGGTAGTAGAATACACGGGGATGGGGGTAGGGCTGGGAAAAACTTAGTGGCTGGGGATGGATATGAGGAAGGGGGGGATGGGATGGTGGTTATGCAGCTGTCTAATAAGTGGTGAATGTTAGAAAGCCTCTCCTGGGTCTCCCTGTGAAACCTTCATTATCATGAATGCCATTGCTTTGTGAAGGAGGCACACATTTTGGGGGCTTTGAGATTGGCAAGAGCTTAAATCTGAGAGGGCCGGTGGGAGACCTGCCACATCCAGGTTGCACTGTGAGTTAACATTTCCACAGCTGGTTTGAGATTTTATAGGACCTGATTCATATCCATGGTCTGATATCACCAGATATGCTACTATACTCTGCAACTTGGCCCAACTCTCCCACATTTTATATTTTAACTCTCCTCCAAATCTGACAACTTATTATACCTATTGTGGAGGAGATGAGGCAGAATTTAGGGGAATTCAAGGGAGAATCCCAAATCAATGCTAAATCTACATCAGGTTTTCCTTTTAACCAAAGCCTTTTTGGTATTCAGCAGAAATTTTGAGTCTAGTGTTTGACATAATTTAATAGTGCACATTAATGACTATAATTTTCCCCTGTAGTCAAGATACTAAGGAAATGAGGAGTGTTTCATCTACATCACATAAAACAGTAACCAGGGCAGATAGTGAAGAATGAAGATCCTTGAGGACAAATAGTTTGTTGGAAACTTCAGAAACATGCATGCAGCACTCCACAGTTTACATTTGTTTACATCGTTTTGCACTTGGCTGTCCTTTTATCCTCAAAACATCCCTGTGTGGTATATTGTCCCTATTTTATTGATACTGAAACTATGGCCATAGAGGTTAGGAAATTGTTCGTGTCCAAGGATAAGCAATAAAGTTCTTAAGCTCAGTTTTTTAATTTAATATTTGCAGTTGGATAGGGTGGAAGGGCAGTCAACTAACCTAACAGGTCTTGAGATAATAGTAATAACCTTACAGGCTCATGAGACCCAGTCATTTTCTTTTCCTATACATTCTCATTTCTGAGAACATTTCTAGCTAGTTCTTGGCCATCTCCCTCTCTCTAAGTTTTGTTTTGGTAGGATTGCAGAATTTTGGCTGGCAGTCCACCAAAATTCTAGGTTCTCCTTTCACAGCATAGAATTGTTTCTTGGAAGCAGCTGCCCAGAGAGAGACCACATTTCCCAAGCCCTACTCCCTATATATCAATATCTATGTTTGCGTATGTGCGGTGTGTATTATATATACATATACATATATATATATATAATATATATATATACATAAATTTCTTATTTTGTTACTCCCTGAATGTAGGGATTTGTTAAGCAGGAAGTGCTGCCCTAACTAAAGTAGGAGGTCTCACACCTTGCTATAGGTTAGGAGAATATGCTGCCTATTGGCTTGAGGATCCCATAAAACTTAAACAGAAGCAATACCATTTTGAAGAAAGAATCCAGATGTTAACACTCTTTCTTTCATCTATGGGTAGCCACTATATTAAGAAAACGTGAATTTCAAGAATAATACTTTTATTTAGGGTGAAAATATACATTACCTATCACAGGATATTTCTTTTTATATATTATCTTACCCAGACAAATGAAAACCATAGTGAAAACACATACATTTATGTTCTGTCTTCTAAACATACAACACAGCCACATGTTTACATGCGTGTGTGTTTGGGAGTGTTCTACTTTCTGAGATACAGAACTCTGAGGCCTTATGTTTCATCATCCTAAACTGAACACCCAGAATCACTTTTTCTTATTGAAAAATGTGAATTTTGTGATAATCCTTTAACTTTTGTATGTTTGGCTTTTATAAAGTATACATTCACAGAACTAAACCTTTCACAGAATTTGGACTTTTGCACATCAGTCAATAATTATTAGATTAGAAGCTTCTAAAGGTTAGTTTGGTAAATCATATTGTTTGCGCAGCTATTCATATGTTTTGCACCTTGTAGTTTTTTTAAAAAACGGAATTAATTGAATCATAAAAATGAAACTGCTAATACTAGTAACAAAAATATATTGGCCCCATAAATGTAAAATAATTAAGAACTAAGAATTGATCTTGTGCTGAACGTGTGAGGTGCTGACTCAAATGGACTTTCAAATATATTTGAATTAGAAAGAAAAAGAACAAGATTAAATGAAATGCTTGAAATATGTTGTACCTAAAAGGCAAGATTTATGTAGGTATTGTACAGTTTTTTTCTGTAATGAAATACCACCTACCTAGCCAACATCACAAAAAATAAACCAAAGGTATTGTTTATTTTCAGATGTCTTTTAATGCATTTCCAAGTATAGACTATATTACAAAAAAAAAAAAAAGATGTTTCTAAAGCATTTCATTCTTTGCTATGGCCTCCTGAAGCTAAGTGCTAAAGGTGTATCCCAGTTTTCAATGCAGCTGCTGAGGGTCTATATGTGATCTCTTTCCCATTGCCTACTCTTTTAACTGCTATTATAACCCAACTCTGTTTCATAATTTTGGCCCATATTCTTAAGACTTTATTGTACATAAAGTTTGAATTTGTAATCTGCAATAAATCTTTGTGTGGTGAGATGGTGAAGAGGGGAACACAGAAGAACCACACATCGGGCATTGTGTCAGGGACTGTTATTACTGGGAAGTCACTTTTTCCCATTTCACTGTAAGCAACGTAATGGCAGAGGCAGACAAGCAAATAATTATTGTACAATAAAGACTGTGCCTACAGCAAAGGTTTTTACAAGGTGCCCTAGGGACCTGGAAGGAGGATGTCTAAACCTGCAAACTGCCGTGGATTTGTAAATAGCAAAACTCAAACTGTCCCTTTACCATAGAACAATATTTACTTAAATCACAAAAATTTTAAGTTGAGTTTGAGGCATGTGGTTCGGCTGATAGAGGGAGCATTTGTTTACTTCCTCCCCTTCCAGAAAACAGCAACAAAGTGTAAAAGGGAATACATTCATATAAGAATTGGGGCAGAATGAGGGGATATCAGAGGAGGCAGAATTGTAAAGAATTCCTGAAATACCAAATTCAGATGATGTTCTGCTGATGGGTGAACAGAGTGGAGAGAATCCAGCTCAGAGTTTACACAGGAGAAGGCTCTAGGAGAGATGGAAGTTAACTCTGTAGGTTATTAAAAGGGGAATGCCATTACAGAATCAGCAGAGTTGAAAAAGAATGAGCTGAAATAAAAATATTTACCCAAAGAAATGCATGATAAATGGCTAAGCAAGTTGTCCTGCCTAAAACAGATACATACAGGTAGGGAGTTTACCCCAAGATATTGAGCTATCTGCTTGGAAGAGGGGAGTTAGTTTCTAAGAGTAGAATCCTCTTGTATCCTCTCTGTAACTTGGAAGGCTTGCTCACCTCCATCCCTTAAGGTAAATGTTGCTGCCAGTGACTATGATCTCCCTATCTATCCAGAGCTCACAATCAACATCCTTCTCTGTAGAAAGACCAGAAGTAGTACAGAAAACCCTTAGTTCCCAATTTACATATATTTATAGTCAATTAATGACTGCCAGATACTCAAGGGACAGCAGCAGCATAGAAGAGAGAAACCAAAGTGAATAAAGGTTCTCGTGAACACTTGTTGAATACTCTGTGTTAGGCATTTTCCTAAAGACCTTACAGATATTAATTCCACTCTTTGAGGTGGTTTGTACAAATGAGGAGACCAGGTGCAAATGTCAGGAGATTTGCCCTAGGTCACAAAACTAGTAAATGCCAGAGCCATGATTCATATTCCTGTACCCTGTTGCTTATGAACAATAAAGCATGTGGCTTTGGAGGGAACGGAGCAAATTGAGGGAAAATAAATTTAAAAGGATTTTAATTAAGTTAATTCAGTTCATTCATATGTCAGAGAAATTTAAGATACACCACATCCATAAAATAAGAACGGGGTCTGCTATATAAAAGAAATAGTATAAAAAGCAAAAACAAATCATCAAAAATTTTTAAATATGATTGTCAAAATGGAAAGGTACCTTAAAGTTTAAAAACGTTAAATGTTCTGGAAAAACAGAATATAATAGATAGTTAGAAATTATATAACAGAAAAAGCAGAAGACTATTTCCTAGAACTGAAGGATTTCTGGAGTTTTCAGATTAAAAATGTCCACTGATTTCTTGGTAATATGCATGCAAAAAGACCTACAGAAAACATTTCCCCTCAAAACTGCCGAATGCTAAGTGTTAAAAGCAGTTATCAAAACTTCTAGAAATGAACAAACAATTCAGATAGACACATGAATTATTCATTGGCAATACTAGGCATGAGAAAGCAGAGAAAGAATACCTTCTAAGGGGACAATTATTTTGAGCTTGGTTGCTTCCAGCTTGGCCCTCTTTATCCTTTTCCATCTTGCTCTGTACCCCAAGAGGCCAACCTATATGGGCTCCTTTGCATTCTGGTTTTCAGTCAGGTTTTAGCAGTAAGAGGCACTACAGAAAACTGAAGAGGAGAGGGAAAATGAAGTCAATATATTTATCTCCCCCATGGGCTCTACTAAATAAATGTGTATTGGCTGTGTCTTCTACATCCACAGCTCCTGTGAGGAAGCCTTCCCCATGCATCTACTCTCTCCTCAGGTCTACAAGGGTAAGATCTCCCTGCTCTTTCTTGACTTGGGGTATTGCACTATCTATCCCCTCTGCGTTTTCTTAAATCTTGCCCACATATTTGCATTATTCCTTTATTCAGTTTCCTTTAATTGCATAGTTCCAGTAGATCATCTGTTTTCAGCATCTACTCTGACTGATAAAGAGCATAGCATGTCAAACCAAAAAAATCCCAACTAGCAAGAAGCCAAAAAATATTCATGTATGTTGTCTCTAGTTATTAAAGTAACTGAAAAGATAACTAAAAATAAGACTATAATTATAAGAAATTTTCTGAGATGAGAGAGGAGTGAAGTACAACAGTGAAATAAATTATTTGTCTTCATATTAAAGAACAGGAAGGGAAGAATTTCTAGAATTTACATTTAGAGTAAGTGACCAGCGGAGGCAATGCTAAAAATTATGCAGTAATTCTAAAGAGTTCCTTTCTGCAAAGTTGTGGTCATGAGTCATTTACCAGAAATGAAAATCCTTTAGATATCTGACTATTCCACTTCACATGTCAGCTGCCTTTCTCCCTACATTAAATTATTTCAAAGTGGTTGGATCATTTCTCCAGGATGTGTAATGTATTAATAGTCATCACTAAATATCCATAAATTGCTAGGTCTTTACTTTTGAGTCTATTGCGTGAAGCATCATTGTGGGAGATGATCAGAAGATGCTATGGGCAGGTGTGCTGGTTCGAAAGGATGTATGTCCCCTAGAAAAGCCATGTTTTAATCTAAATCTCATTTCATAAAGGCAGAATAATCCCTATTCAATACTGTATGTTTGAAAATGTAAGCAGATCATCTCCCTGGAAATGTGATTTAATCAAGAGTGGTTGTATAAACAGAGACGCTGCCAGTATGGACTGAGGGGTTCAGAGAAGGGACACATTGGCAGAAAAATAACTTCAGAGGCAAAACCATGGAGGCTGAGGTCTGAAGTCAAGAAGCCTCAGGCCAGGAGAGCAGACCCACCCAAGCCCATGGAGAGGGTGAGTTTGCCCCAAAGGCAGAGGATGGGCCTTCCACCTTGTTGCAGTGGAAGAGTCATGCTGCCTCAGGCCTTGGAGAGGGTGAAGCACATTCCTTGGAGTTGGGGGAGAGCCTGGCTACCACCATATGGAGGGGTTGAGTGTGTGCCCCAAAGATGGCAGAGAGCCCAGGTGCAGCCCCGATGCTTGGAGAGGGTGTGGCTGAGAAAAAGGTGGTCTCCCCAATTGCCCCAAGGTTGCATTTGGAGAGAGACAGGCATCTGCATAGGTCTTTGGAAAGGGTGGGACTGCTGCTTTCTAAAGTCCCAAAGATAAATGATTCTCATACTTTGAAATCTAATGGATTTTGTCCCACGGGTTTTCGAAACTGTATGGGTCCGGTGACCCCTGTGTTCCTTCCTCCCCATGGAAACACGTATATGTATCCCATGACTATTCCTCCTTTGTAGGTTGGCAGCAAATAACTTGTTATGAATTTTCAAAGGTCCAAAGCCAGAGGATAATTTTGCCTTAGAATACACCATGCCTATAACTAACTTTGATAGGAGTTTGTACATTTCTAACTTTGTATTTAATGCATATCGCTACTGAAATGGTTTAAGGATTTGAGATATTGTTACGAAATGAATATATTTTGTATACAGGGAAAACACATCTT
This sequence comes from Myrmecophaga tridactyla, assembly GCA_004026745.1. Taxonomy (NCBI): domain Eukaryota; kingdom Metazoa; phylum Chordata; class Mammalia; order Pilosa; family Myrmecophagidae; genus Myrmecophaga; species Myrmecophaga tridactyla. Next base: position 50,274 of record PVIY010008753.1, on the reverse strand, counting down.
TCTTAGGGTCCAGAGGGTGGTATGTGCTGGTTTGAAAGGATGTATGTCCTCTAGGAAAGCCATGTTTTAATCTAAATCCCATTTCATAAAGGCAGAATAATCCCTATTCAATACTGTATGTTTGAAAATGTAAGGAGATCATCTCCCTGGAAACGTGATTTAATCAAGAGTAGTGTTAAGTTGGATTCGGTGATGACATGTCTCCACCCATTGGGGGGGGGGGGTCTTGATAAGTTTCTGAAGTCCTATAAAAGAGGAAACATTTTGGAGAATGAAAGAGATTCAGAGAGAGCAGAGCAGAATGACATAGCCATGAGAAGCAGAGTCCACCAGCCAGTGACCTTTGGAGATGAAGAAGGAAAACACCTCCTGGGGAGCTTCATGAAGCCAGAAGCCGGGAGATAAAGCTAGCAGATGATGCCATGTTCACCATGTGCCATTCTAGCTGAGAGAGAAGACCTGATTGTGTTCGTCATGTGCCTTCTCACTTGAGAGAGAACTTCATCAGCCTACTTGAACCAAGGTATCTTTCCCTGGATGCCTTATATTGGACATTTCTATAGACTTGTTTTAATTGGGACATTTTCTCGGCCTTAGAACTGTAAACTAGCAACTTATTAAATTCACCTTTTTAAAAGCCATTCTGTTTCTGGTATATTGCATTCTGGCAGCTAGCAAACTAAAACAGCAGGTAACCTTTGTTAGTTAACTAACTTTGTTAGGTTTCATAAAAGGGAACTTAATTCCAGAGGACTCTTACACCCCAATTTATTCCAGGAAACCCCTGCTGAGTGTTGTGCAGAGGATCTGAAAAGGGAGCAGCAATTACAACCGACTAGCAACCTCCTGGACCATCAGTCATAGAGAGCAACTCAAAATGCTTTACCCCAATCTTCCAGCTTCCTTTGTACCAGTGATTCCCCATTAGGCAATTCCAGGTTAAGTAAACACTGCACTGTGATTCCAGTCTATGTGTGGCAACTTTGAGCACATCCAATTCTTTTTCCTCCTCTGGATGATCAATCTCATTATGATAAGAATCCAAATTTATTAAAATATGATTTGTCTTCATTGAAATTCAAATTCTAGAAATGTACCAAACTATTCATGGAAATTTAGTATTTGATAAAAGCAACAATTCAAACTAGTGGGGAAAAGATAGAATTATTAAAAAGTATTATTGAGGGTGGGCAATGGTGGCTCAGTGGCAGAATTCTTTCCTGCCATGCCAGAGATCTGGGTTTGATTCATGGTCCCTGCCCATGTAAATAAATAAATAAATAAATAGTAGTATTGAGAAAACCATGCAGTCATATGGAAAAAGATAAAATTGGATCCAATATTAGAATTAAAGAATTCTAAACAGTCCAGAGATTTAAATGAAAAATTAAAAAAAGGAAACAAAAGAATTTGAAAAACTTGGATGAATTTTGCTATTATCTGGGTATAGGGACATTTTTGCCAACTAACATATAAGGAAAATTTTTGATAAATTTAAGTACCTCAAAAAATAGAGGTTTCTAGGGAAAATGGTAGAATAGGGAGCTACAGGACTTATTCCTCCTTCAAAACAGCTACCGGACAGGCAGGAACAGTCTGAAACAACCATTCTGTGACTATGGAGGGAAACAACCATTCTGTGACTATGGAGGCCAGGGGAGTACAGCTTACAGAGAAGAGAGGAATAAAGATGCTGAGAAACTGCAGTAAAGAACTATATGCTATCGGCACCCACTCTCCACTCTTGAGGTGGGCTGCCTTGGGGTCCAGTTCCTGTCTGGCTGCTGTGGATAGAGAAGGATCTGGATGTCCTCTTTCCCACGAATGTGGGTGGTGTGGATGAGCACTGATCATAGCTTTTGAATGGCAAATTTGGATTGCTGGGCCCCAGCTCCAAGCTGCTATTTTGGTTTACCCTGGACAGCCACCGCCATTGTTTCAACTTCACCCCCAACAAGGGCAGACAGAGGCAGTGGCGGTTGAAAGATACTGGGCTTACTTAGGGCTGTGGGAATCAGTTTGTGGAAGGGCACCACCTGCTGAACAAGTCAGGAAAGCACAGCTTTGGGGAGACAGAAAAAAGGATTTTGGTGTCTTTCTTGACTCTCTACTCTGGACTCTTTGGAGCTAGTCTACACCAACTTTGTGGGTCCCTGGCACGGTTTTGGCTGGGAAATACTGACTTGGGGAAGTCCTTTCTGAGGTGATCCTTGTCTGAGAACTAGTCCTCCAAGCAAAAGCAGCTAGTGGCAATTAAAGGAGTGTACAAAACAAACAAACAAACTATAGAGGCAAAACAAAAACAAACAGAATGGAACAAGATTCCTAGAGAAGGAACAGAGGAAAGGAAAATAGTGCAGTCTTAAAATTGTACCACTTATCAAGGGCAAAAAACAAACGAAGAAGAAGTGAAAAAATACACAATCAGTTAAATGCAGGTAATTCTAAATGTCTAGAATAAGTTGAACTATTGTCAAAGAAGAGTCTTACTTCAAAGCCAGTCAACAATAAAACCCTGGGCTAGAGAGAAAAACTTGTGTTCAGAGTAAGCTCATTAAGACAATTAGCAAAAAAAATTCTGAGCCATACTAAAAAAACAGGGAGATATCATGCAGTGAAAGGAACAAATTAAAACTTTGGAGGAGACATAGATTTGGAACAACTAACCAAAGATTTTCAAACAAATCTAAATCACTTCAAGGAGATGAAGGAAAATATGCTAAAGAGATAAACTATATTAAGAAGGCATTGCATGAATATAAAGAAAAATTTGGAACATAAGAAATAATGGGAATAAAATCACAATACAAGACATTAAAAATGAATTAGAGGCATACAGCATCAGGGTTGAGCAGGCAGAAGAAAGAATCAGTGGGTTAGAATATTGGTTAATCAAATTATTATAGACAGAAGACCAAATAGAGAAAAGAATGGAAAAAATTGAGCAGGGTCTCAGGGATTTGAATGATAACACAAAGCACTCAAACATATATGTCATGGGTTTCCCAGAAGGAAAAGAGAAGGGAAAAGGGACAGAAAGAATATTTGAGAAATAATGGCTAAAAATTTTGCAACTCTTATGAAAGACATAAATATACATGTTCAAGAAACACAACATCCTCCAAACAGAATAAATACTAATAGGCTGAGTCCAAAACACATACTAATCAGAATATCAAATACCAAAGATAAAGAAAGAATTGTGAAAATAGCAAGAGAAAAGTTATTTGTTATATACAAGGGAACTACAATAAGACTAAGTGCCAATTTCTCATTAGAAACCATGGAGGCAAAAAGCAGTAGAATGATATATTTAAAGTACTAAAAGAGAACAAGTACCAGCCAAGAATCCTTTACCCTCCACAACTGTCATTCAAAAACGATGGTTTAAAATATTCACAGATAAACAGAAACTGAGAAAGTTGCTCAACCAGAGACCTGCCCTACAAAAAAATACTAAAGGGAGTTCTACAGGCTGAAGGGAAAAGATATGAAAGGGAGGCTTGGAAGAGAGTGTAAAGATGAAAATTATCAGTAAGAGTAATTAAAAGATAAAAAGAGAGACAAAAATAAGATGTGACATTTAAAAACCAAAAGATAAAATGGTTGCAGTACTGCCTCTACAGTAATAAGATTGAATGTTAATGGATTAAACTCCCCAATTAGAAGACACAGGTTGGCAGAATGGATTTAAAAATATGTTCCAACCATGTGCTATCTACAAGAGACTCATTTTAGACCCAAAGACACAAATAGGTTGAAAGTGAAAGGTTGGAAAAAGATATTCATGTGAGCAGTAATCAAAATAGAGGTGAGGTAGCTATACTAATATTGGGCAAAATAGACTTTAAATGTAAAGTTGTTATAAGAGACAAAGAAGGATAGCACATATTAATAAAAGGGGCAATGCACCAAGAAGAAATAACAATAAAAAATATTTATGCACCTAATGACAGTGGACCAAAGTACATGAGGCAGACACTTACAAAAATGAAGGGAGAAAAAGACATCTCTACAGTAATAATAGTTGGAGACTTTGTTACAGCACGCTCATCAAGAGATAGACCATCTAGACAGAAGCTTAATAAGGAAACAGAGAACTTGAATGATATGATAAATAAATTAGACGTGATAGATATATTCAGAACATTGCACCCTGCAGCAGCAGGACACATCCTCATCAAGTGCTCATGGATCATTCTCCAGGATAGACCATAGACTGGGTAACAATACAAGTCTCCATAAATTAAAAAAGTTGAAATTATACAAAGCAGTTTCTCTGATCATAATGGAATGAAGCCGAGTATCAATAACAGATGAAGAACTGTAAAATTCACATATACATGGAGATTAAACAACACACTCTTAAATAATTAGTGGACCAGAGAAAAACTATGCAAGATAAATCAGCAAATATCTTGAGATAAATAAAAATGAGAACACAACACATCAAACTTATGGGAAGTAGCAAAGATAGGGCTAAGAGGGTAATTTATAGCCCTAAATGCCTACATTAAAAATGAACAGGGCGGCAATGGTGACTCAGTGGCAAAGTTCTCGCCTGCCATGCTGGAGACCTGGGTTTGCTTCCTGGAGCCTGCCCAAGCCAAAAAAAAAAAAAAAAAGAACAAACAAAAGATGAATGGCTGAAGTCAAAGACTTAATGGCACACTTGGAAAACTAAAAAAAGAACAGCAAAATAGTCTCAAGCAGGCAGAAAGAAAGGAACAACAAAGAGACAAATTGAGACAAAAAAAAGAAGTAATTAATAACAAAACCAAAAGTTGGTTTTATAAGAAGATAAATAAAATTGAAAAATCCTTAAGACCTAGTATAAATGTTCCTAGATTGTAAACTCTTACAGCAGTTACATCTATTCTAGAGTTGGAACTGTTAATTCTAAATTCTGAGATGCTGAGCTATTTGCATATAACCTGGTCATTTATTTGTGAATAACCTGGTCATTCCCTGGAACTTTGGGTATTTGTGTGACGCCGATGCAGAGTTAGAAACCTAAAGCTATGAAAATCAGAATTACCCCATACAGTGACTACTTAAAAACTTGAAAAAATGATCAGACTTCATCTAGAGATATGAATGAAGCTGATCTAGATAGGTCTAAGGTAAAGCAGAATGCAAAGGATGATATGGTCTATATTTTAAAACTTCAACTTCTGTGTGAGACCAATGGAAAAGATACTTATTTGGTGCAAAATTTATATTTTTTGGTAGCACAATATCTAATTTAACTTGTATGGTCCGTCTTTGTGAACACCGTGATTATATAGAATCTTGAATAGGGAATAAGATCTTGTTGGCTCAGACAGGTCAGTATGATGCCCTGATACATCCCAGAGTAATATGGGCAGAGAATAAAAATGTATTTGCAAAGCCCTCTGGAGGGACTAAGGAGAAAGGGAGAAATATTAAACTTCCCCAACTGGGGACTTCCTGATATTCTTGCAAGCATTGGGGACAACCAATTTTATATGCCAAGCCCTCAATCTTAGAGCTTGCCCCTATGAAACTTATTCCTGAAAAGAAGAAGCTGAGCCTATTTATAATTATGCCTAAGAATCACCTCAAGAGAACCTCTTTTGTTGCTATGATCTGGCCTCTCTCTCTAAGCCAACTCAGCAGATGAACTTGCTGCCCTCTCCCTCAATGGGACATGACTTCTAGGGCATAAGTTTCCTTGGCAATGTGGGACATGACTTCTGGGGATGACCTAGCTACATGGGATTGGGAAAGCCTACTTGACCAAAAGAGGGAGGAGAGAAATGAGACAAAATAAAGTTTCAATGGCTAGAGATTTCAAACAGAGTTGAGACGTTATCCTGGAGGTTATTCTTATGGATTATATCGATATCCCTTTTTAATTTATAATATATTGGAGTGGCTGGAAGGAAGTACCTGAAATTGTTGAGCTGTGTTCTTGATTCTTGAAGACAATTGTATAAACTTATAGCTTTTACAATGTGGCCATGTGATTGTGAAAACCTTGTGGCTGATGCTCCTTTTTCCTAGGCTACAGGCAAATGAATAAAAAATAAATAATAGGGGAGGGAAGATAAGGGGTAAAAAAAATTGATAGATTTCAATACTAGTGGTTAATGAGAGGGATGGGAAAGGGTTTGGAATGTATGGGGGGTTTTCTCTTTATGTTTTTTTCTGGAGGGATGCAAATGTTCTAAAAATGATCACGGTGATAAATATACAACTTTGGGATGATATTGTAAGCCATTGATTTTATGCTTTGGATAGACTGTATGGTATATGAAAATATCTCAATAAAAATGTATTAAAAATTGACAAATATTTTGCTAGAATGACAACAAAAGAAAAAGGAGGATGCAAATAAAATCAGAAATGAAAGGGAGAACATTACTATTGGCTCCACAGAAATAAAAAGGACCCTAAGAAGATACTATGAACAACTGCATGCCAACAAATTAGACAACTTAGGTAAGATGCACAAACTCCCAGAAATACAAGAAATGGAAGACCTTAACAGAAATCAATAAAAGTAAGCATATTGAATTAGAATATCAAATAAAAGTAAGGATATTTAATCAGAATAAAAAAGAAGAGAAGTCCAAGATGAGATGGCTTCACAAGCGAATTTTCCTAATCATTACAAGAATTAATACCAATCATTCTCAAATTCTTCCAACAAATTGAAGAGGAAGGAACACTAATTCATTCTACTTGATTAGGTTGATGTTGGTTTCATCAACCTAATACCAAAGACTGATAAAGATGCTACAAGAAAAGAAAATCACAGACCAATTATTCTAATAAACATATATGCAAACATCCTCAAAAAATACTTCCAAATTAAATCCAGCAGGACATTAAAAGAGTTACATAATATGATCAAGTACATTTTTTCCCAGGTATGCAAGATTGGTTCAACGCAAGAAAATCAATTAATGTAATGCATCACATTAACAAATCAAAGTGGAAAAACCATGCAATAATCTCAATTGATGCAGAAAGGGCATTTGACAAAACACAACATCCTTTCTTGATAAAAACACTTTGAATGACAGGAATAGAAGGAAACTTCCTCAACATGATAGAGGCATATATGAATAGCCCATAGCTAACATAATAATGGTGAAAGACTGAAAGCTTTCCTTTTAAGATCTGAAACAAGGATGGATGTCCAATATCACCACTGTTATTCATCATTATGCTTAAAGTTCTGGCTAGAGTAGCTAGTCAAGAAAAAAGGAATAGAAAGCATCCAAATTGGGAAGGAACAACTAAAACTTTCATTATTTGTAGATTATATGATCTTATATAGAGAAAGCCCTAAAAAATCTATAAGAAAGCTGCTAGAGCTATTAACAGGTTCAGCAAAGTGACAGGGAACAAGAGCAATACGCAATAATCAGCAATGTTTCTGTACAGCAGTAATGGGCAAGCTAAGGAGGAAATCAAGCAAAAATTCCATTTACAATAGCAAGTAAAAGAATACAAAATTCAATCAAAATTCCAACAGTCTACTTTGCATACATGGAAAAGCCAATTATCAAATTCACTTGGTAGGATAAGGGTCTCTGAATAGTCGGGCTCACACTTTCTGATTTAAGGCATATTACAAAGCTACAGTGGTTAAAACAGCATGGTACTTGCCTGAAGATAGTTATAGTAACCAATGGAATTTAATTGAGAGTTCAGAAATAAACCCTCACATATGTGGCCAATTGATATTGGACAAGGCTGCCAAATCCACTCAACTGGGACAGAATACTCTCTTCAACAAATAGTGCTAGGAGAACTTGATATCCATATGCAAAAGAATGAAAGAGGACTATCTCACATATTATATAAAAATTAACTCAAAATGTATCAAAGACCTTAATAATAGAGCCAGGACCATAAAGTTCCTAGAAGAAAATGTTGTGGTAGGCAGTGGTTTCTTAGAGTTTATACCGAAAGCACAAGCAACAAAAGAAAAAATAGATAAATATGACCTCCTCAAAATTAAAAGCACTTGTGCTTCAAAGGATTTGCCAAGAAAATAAACAGGCAACCTATTAAATGGGAGAAAATATTTGGAACACACATATCCAATAAGCCTATAATATCCAGTCTATATAAAGAAATCCTACAACTCAATAATAGAAAGACAAACAACACAATTTAAAAATGGACTAACCATTTGAATAGACATTTTTCCAAAGAGGAAATACAATTGGTTAAAAAGCACAAGAAAAGATGCTCAACATAACTAGCTATTAGGGAAATTCAAATCAACATCACAATGAAATATCATTTCACACCTACTAGAATGGTAACCACTAAAAAACCCAGGAAATTACAAGTGTTGGAGAAGATATGGAGAAATGGGAATAGTCACTCAGTGCTAGTGGGAATGTATAATGGAGCAACCACTGTGGAAGACAATTTGGTGGTTCCTCAGGAAGCTAATTATAGAATTGCCATATGATCCAGCAAACCCGCTATTAAGTATATACCCAGAAAAAGTGAAAGCAAGGACTCGAACATGCATTTGCACACCAGTGTTCATGTGGTGGCATTATTCAGAATTGCCAAAAGATGTAAGCAACCCAAGTGTCCATCAACAGATGACTAGATAAACAAAATGTGGTAATACATATGATGGAATATTATTCAGCTGTAAGAAGGAATGAAATATTGTTGCATACGACATGGATGAACCTTGAGGACATTATGTTGAGTGAAATAAGCCAAACACAAAAGGGCAAATATTGTATGAGCTCACTGATATGAACTAATTATAATAAGCAAACTCAGAATCAGGATCTAGAATATAGGTTACCAGGCATAGAATGAGGGCAGAGAAAGGAGAGCTAATGCTTAATATGTGTAGCCTTTCTATTTAGGTTGATTGTAAATGTTTGGAAATGGATAGTGGTGATAGTACCACATTATTGTGAGTATAATTTATAGCAACAAATTATGTCAGTGAATGTGATTCAAAGGGGGAAGTTTGGGGTCATATGTGTGATTAGAAGGAAAGTTAGAATATAGACCATGGGGCTCTATAACAACGAACTTCATGATTTATGTTATTTCATGATGTGTAACACATGTACAACACTATTACAAAGTGTTAATAATAGGGTGATATATGGAAATGTCCATGTATGTAAAGTAGACTGTTGGCGTTTTGATATGGGAAAAACTATGGGCTAGCGTTAACAGTAATATTTTAATATTCTTTCATCAATTGTACAAAGATACCATACTAATGTAAAGCATCAACAATAAGGGGGTATATGAGAACATTTTATTTTTTACATGACTTTTCTGTAAATCCTCAACCTCTCTAATTAAAGAAAAATAACAATAATTTTTAAACCGATTATACTACTGAAAGAAACCAGATGCAAAGTACTACATATTATTTGATTCTGTTTGTATAAAATGTAACTATAAATATATTTATAGAGACAAAATTAGAATAATGGCTATGTAGGGCTGGAGAAGAATAGAGGGACTGAGTGGTGACTACTAGGAGGTACGGAGTTTTTCTTTTTGGAGTAATAAAAATATTATAAAATTGATTGTGGTGACGAATGCACAACTCTGATTATACTAAAGCCATTGATTGTATTTTTTGAGTGGATTGTATGGTATGTGAATATGTCTCAAAAAAACAGCTTAAAAATATTATCATGACAGACAAGAATAACCTAAGCAAGTAAATAGCCAAATGACAACTATAATAAAATATTTGCAACTTACATCCCAAACAATGGGCTATATGTACCTAATATGCAAAGAACTTCTAAAATAGTGGCAGGCAGTCAATCTGATTACCTTATATTGGACTACAAATTTGAACACATTTCACAGAAAAATAAATGTAAACGTAAAGAGAAGTTCAATTTAACAGAACTTTTAAAATGCAAATAAAAGGGCACTTAGTTATTTCACCTTGAAGATAAACAAAATACTCTGAAAGTCTGATAGCAGACTCCACTGACAATTCTGTGATAAAAAGGCATCCTGATAAATTGATAGTGCAAGTGCAACATAGTACAACCCAATGGAGAGAAATTTGACTATATATAAATATATGAATATAAAAATATGAATATATTTATATATGTGTGCAGACTTTCTATTTAAGTTGATATATATATATTTATTTATATATATATATCGCTATGCATTTATCATTTGACCCAGCAATCATGCCTCTTGAAATCTAATTCAAAGACGTGCTGACAAAAGCATGAAAAGCCATGTTAAAAGTCTATTTTGGGTCGGCCACGGTGGCTCAGCAGGTAGAGTTCTCTCCTGCCATGCCAGAGACCTGGGTTCGCTTCCCAGTGCCCACCCACGCAAAAAAAAAAAAAAAAAAAAAAATTCTATTTCTGCACTACTTTTAGCAATAGCAAAATCTCAAATACATATTGGTAAGTGAATGGTTAAATAAACTGTAATGCAACCACACAATGGAGTGTAATATACAACTGTGTAAAGAAATGAGAAATATCTTTATGTTTTATATGGAGTTATCTCCAGGATACACTCATGAGATTAAAAAATAATGGATACTGCCATTTACTAAAAATTAGGGAGATGATAGATTATAAATAGATAGATATAATTTGTTTATTATATAATTTACTTAGCTAGATATAATTTGCTTATATTGAAAGGGAAGCATGAACCAAAAACAATTTCAGTGGTTGCAACTACATCTACACTAATGCAATATAACAAATTACTCCAAATTCATTGCCTTAAAACCATTTATTCCCCCATTGCCTGGTCTATGGGTAATACTGTTAGTCTTTTTTACAGTATAGGTTTGAGGATCAGTACAGATGGCTCTGCTTTAGGCTGCAGGTCTTCAAGGCAGTTGGGGTATTTCTGCTCCATGTACCTCATTTTGGGACACAGGCTAGAGGACAGGGCTACCAAAAGCATGTTTTTCCTGTCAGAGGCAGTTCTTAGAGGGGTTAATAGAAGTATGTAATACTTCTGAGGCGAGGCTTAGAACGCACACACAATCCCTTCTGCCCACATTCCATCGGCAAAAACATGTGACAACTCCAACTCTAGTATGGGTGAAGTGGGGAAGTTTATTTCTTCCATGAAACTGGGGTAAGGGAAAGAAGTGAGTATTTATAAAACAATAACCTAATCTACTATCAATACATATAGGTGGAGGGTGGTTAGAAGATTGAAAATAAAATGAACAAATGGTCTCTTCTATCCAATCTCTGGCATAATCCTAATAATCTGGCATAATAAATCAGTGAACCAGATCCAGCTCATAGCCTATTTTTTGTTTTTATGAGAGCAGTTGTACATTTACAAAACAATCATGCATAAACTAAAGGATTCCCATATACCAACCTATTACTATCACTCTGCCTCAATGTGTAATACTTGTTATGATCAATGATAGCAAATTTTTATACCTGTTCTCTTAGCCATAGTCAATGGTTTAATTTAGGGTTAACTGTTTGTGTAATGTACTTCACTGGATTATTTTATTTTTGTTCTGTTATCATATATACAATCTAACATTGCCCCCTTAGTCACATTCAGACATATATTTCAGTGCCATTAATCACATCCACAAGCTTGTGCTACCATCATCATCCATTACCAAAACATTTATATCATTCCACATAGGAACACTGTACATTTCAAGCCTCAGCTTCACATTCCCTATCCTCACCCTGTCTCCTGGTAACCTTAATTCTAGATTCTGACTCTAGGAGTTTCCTTATTCTAATTGTTTCAAATCAATGCAATCATAGACTATTTGCTCTTTTGTGTCCGGCTTATTTCAGTCAACATGATGTCTTCAAATTTCACCCATTTGTTGCATCTATCAGGACAATTCATTTTTGCAGGGGAGTAATATTCCATTGAATCTACATATCACATTTTATTTATCCATTCATAGGCTGATGGACAGTTGAGTTGATTACAACTTTTGGCAAATGTGAATAATGCTACAATGAACATTGGTGTGCAAATGCTTTCAATATTTGGGGGGTATATACCTAGTATTTGAATTGCCATGTTACAGTAGTTCTATACTTAGCTTTCTTAGAATTGAAAAACTGTCTTCCACAGTGACTACAAAATTTTACATTGCCACCAGCAATGAATGAGTGTTCCAATTTCTCCACATCCATTCCAATACTTCTTATATTTTCTGTTTTTTTATCACAGCCATTCTAATGGATATGAAACAGTATCTCATTCTCATTTTTTTACCTGTAGTCAAAGGTATTTTTATTTATTAATTTTAAAAAATTAGCAACAAACAAAAACATTGACATATCATTCCGTTCTACATATATAATCAGTAATTCTCAATATCATCACATAATTGCATATTCATCATTTCTTAGAACATTTGCATCAATTCAGAAAAAGAAATAAAAAGACAACAGAAAAAGAAATAAAACAATAACAGAAAAAAAGGTTATACACACCATACCCTTACCCCTCGCTTTCATTTATCACTAGCATTTCAAACTAAATTTATTTTAGCATTTGTTCCCCTTATTATTTATTTTTATTCCATATGTTCTACTTGTCTGTTGGCATGGTAGATAAAAGGAGCATCAGACACAACGTTTTCACAATCACATAGTCACATTGTGAAAGCTATATCATTATACAATCATCATCAGGAAACATGGCTACTGGAACACAGCTCTACATTTTCAGGCAGTTCCCTCCAGCCTCTCCACTACATTTTGAATAACAAGGTGAAAACTACCTACTGCGTAAGAATAACCTCCAGGATAACCTCTCGACTCTGTTTGGAATCTCTCAGCCATTGACACTTTGTCTCATTTCACTCTTCCCCCTTTTGGTCGAGAAGGTTTTCTCAATCCCTTGATGCTGAGTCTCAGCTCATTCCAGGATTTCTGTCCCACGTTTCCAGGAAGGTCCACACACCTGGGAGTCATGTCCCACATAGACATGGGGAGGGCGATAAGTTTGGTTGTTGTGTTGGCTGGAGAGAGAGGCCACATCTGAGCAACAAAAGAGGTTCTCTTGGGGGTGACTCTTAGGCCTAAATTTTAAGTAGACTTCACCTATCCTTTGTGAGGTTAAGTTTCATATGAACAAACCCCAAGACTGGGGACTCAGCCTATAGCTTTGGTTGTCCACACTGCTTGTGAGAATTCAACCTGAGGAAGTAGAATCTCTCCCTGTTCTCACCATTCCCCGAAGGGGATTCTGCAAATACCTTTCCAGTCACTGATCAGATCACTCTGGGATTTATCGGGGCATCACTCTGGACAAACCAACAAAATTTCATGTCCTACCCAAGATTCCAAGCACTCACGATATTCAACCAAGCCATCTACATAAGTTATATTAGGAAATGTACTAGTCAAAATAGAAATTTTGTACCAAATAAACACTTTTTGCTTTAGTCTCACACATAAGGTGAAATTTTTAAATATTAATTACCATCTATTTTCAGCACCCTGCAGTAATAACATTCCTTTGTTCTTCCTCATGCACAAACATTAAAATTTCTACATTTAGTCACTATTATTATACACTCTAGGCATTCCTAGATTATACCATCTCAATCTTTATCGTCTATCTTTCTTTCTGATTTGATTTATGCGCCCAGCCCTCCTCCCTCTATCATTCTCACATGCAGCTTCATTCACTGTTTTAACATAATTGTATTACAGTTAGGGAGTATTGTGCTGTCCATTTCTGAGTTTTTACATTCAGTCCTGTTGCACAATCTGTATCCCTTCAGCTCCAATTACCCAATATCTTACCCTATTTGTATCTCCTGATGGTCTCTGTTATCAATGAAATATTCCAAGTTTATTCACAAATGTCAGTTCATATCAGTGAGACCATACAGTATTTGTCCTTTTGTTTTTGGCTAATCTCACTCAGCATAATGTCCTTAAGGTCCATCCATGTTGTTACATACTTCATAACTTTATTCTGTCTTAAAGCTGCATAATATTCCATTGTATGTATATACCACAGTTTGTTTAGCCCGATGGTATTTGGGCTGTTCCCATATCTTTGCAATTGTAAATAATGCTGCTATAAACATTGGTGTGCAAATGTCCATTTGTGTGTTTGCCCTTATGTCCTTTGAGTAGATACCTAGCAATGGTATTGCTGGGTCATATGGCAATTCTACATTCAGCTTTTTGAGGAACTGCCAAACTGTCTTCCACTGTGGTTGCACCATTTGACATTCCCACCAACAGTGAATAAGTGTGCCTCTTTCTCCACATCCTCTCCAGCACTTGTCATTTTCTGTTTTGTTGATAATGGCCATTCTGGTGGGTGTGAGATGATATCTCATTGTGGTTTTGATTTGCATTTCTCTAATGGCCAGGGACGTTGAGCATCTCTTCATATGTATTTTGGACATTTGTATTTCCTCTTCTGAGAAGTGTCTGTTCAAGTCTTTTTTCCCATTTTGTAATTGGATTGGCTGTCTTTTTGTTGTTGAGTTGAACAATCTCTTTATAAATTCTGGATACTAGACCTTTATCTGATATGCTGTTTCCAAATATTGTTTCCCATTGGGTAGGTTGTCTTTTTACTTTCTTGATGAAGTTCTTTGATGCGCAAAAGTGTTTAATTTTGAGGAGTTCCCATTTATTTATTTATTTCATCAGTGCTCTTGCTTTGGGTGTAAGGCCTATAAAACTGCCTCCAAGTATAAGATTTATAAGATATTTCCCCACATTTTCTTCTAACTGTTTTATGGTCTTAGACCTAATGTTTAGGTCTTTGATCCATTTCAAGTTAACTTTTGTATAGGGTGTGTGATATGGGTCATCTTTCATTCTTTTGCATATGGATATCCAATTCTCTAGGCACCATTTATTGAAGAGACTTTCTGTCACAGGTGAGTTGGCTTGACTGCCTTATCAAAGATCAATTGTCCATAGATGAGAGGGTCTATATCTGAACACTCTATTCGATTCCATTGGTCAATATATCTATCTTTATGCCAGTACCATGCTGTTTTGACCATTGTAGCTTCATAATATGCCTTAAAGTCAGGCAGTGTGAGACCTCCAGCTTCATTTTTTTTTCCTCAGGATACATTTAGCAATTCAGGGCACCCTCCCCTTCCAAATAAATTTGCTTATTGATTTTTCTATTTCTGAAAAGTAAGTTGTTGGGATTTTGATTGGTATTGCATTGAATAACAGTGGTGATAGTGGACATCATTGTCTTGTTCCTGATCTTAGGGGAAAAGTTTTCAGTTTTTCCCCATTGAGGATAATACTAGCTGTGGGTTTTTCATATATTCCCTTTATCATTTTAAGGAAGTTCCCTTCTATTCCTATCCTTTGAAGAATTCAACAGGAAAGGATGTTGAATTTTGTCAAATGCCTTATCTGCATCAATCAAAATGATCATGTGGTTTTTCTGCTTTGATTTGTTGATGTGGTGTATTACTTTAATTGCTTTACTTATGTTGAACCATCCTTGCATACCTGGGATGAATCCTACTTGGTCATGGTGTATAATTTTTTAATGTGCTGCTGGATTCAATTTGCTAGAATTTTGTTGAGGATTTTTGCATCTATACTCATTAGAGAGATTGGTCTGTAGTTTTCTTTTTTGGTAGTATCTTTGTCTGGCTTTGGTATGAGGGTGATGTTGGCTTTGTAGAACGAATTAGGTAGCTTTCCCTCCTCTTCAATTTTTTTGAAGAGTTTGAGCAGGATTGGTACCAATTCTTTCTGGAATGTTTGGTAGAATTCACATGTGAAGCCATCTGGTCCTGGACTTTTCTTTTTGGGAAGCTTCTTAATGACTGATTCAATTTCTTTACTTGTGATTGGTTTGTTGAGGTCATCTATTTCTTCTGAGTCAAAGTTGGTTGTTCATGCATTTCTAGGAAGTTGTCCATTTCATCTACATTGTTGTATTCATTGGCATAAAGTTATTCATAGTATCCTGTTATTACTTCCTTTATTTCTGTGGGGTCAGTGGTTATGTTTCCTCTTCCATTTCTGATCCAATTTGTTTGCATCCTCTCTCTTCTTCTTTTTGTCAATCTTGCTAAAGGTCCATCAATCTTATTGATTTTCTCATAGAACCAGCTTCTGGTTTTATTGATTATCTCAATTGTTTTCATGTTCTCAATTTCATTTATTTCAGCTCTAATCTTCATTATTTCTTTCCTTTCGGTGGCTTTTGAAGTTAGTTTGCTGTTCTTTCTCTAGTTCTTCCAAGTAGACAGTTAATTCCTCGATTTTTGCCCTTACTTCTTTTTTGATATAGGCATTTAGGGCAATAAATTTCCCTCTTAGCACTGCATTTTCTGTGTCCCATAAGTTTTGATATGCTATGTTTTCATTTTCATTCGCCTCGAGATATTTACTGATTTCTCTTGTAATTTCTTCCTTGACCCACTGGTTGTTTAAGAGTGTGTTGTTGAGCCTCCACATATTTGTGAATTTTCTGGCACTCTGCCTATTATTGATTTCCAACTTCATTCCTTTATGATCTGAGAAAGTATTTTGTATGATTTCAATCTTTTTAAATTTGTTGAGACTTGCTTTGTGACCCAGCATATGGTCTATCTTTGAGAATGATCCATGAGCACTTGAGAAAAAGGTGTATCCTGCTGTTGCAGGGTGTAATGTTCTACAAATATCTGGCAAGTCTAGCTAATTTATTGTAATATTCAAATTCTCTGTTTCTTTATTGATCCTCTGTCTAGATGTTCTGTCCATTGATAAGAGTGGGGAATTGAAGTCTCCAACTATTATGGTAGATGTGTCTATTTCTCTTTTCAGTGTTTTCAGTGTTTGCCACACGTATTTTGGAGCATTCTGGTTCGGTGCATAAATATTAATGATTGTTATGTCTTCATGCTGAATTGTTCCTTTTATTAGTACATAATATCCTTTGTCTCTTTTAATTGTTTTACATTTAAAGTCTAATTTGTTGGATATTAGTATAGCTACTCCTGTTCTTTTCTGGTTGTTATTTGTATGAAATATCTTTTCCCATACTTTCACTTTCAATCTATGTTTATCTTTGGGTCTAATATGTGTTTCCTGTAGATAGCATATACATGGGTCTTGCTTTTAATCCATTCTGCCAGTCTATGTCTTTTGATTGGGGAGTTCAATCCATTAACAGTTAGTGTTATTATTGTACGGGTAGTACTTTCTCTACCATTTTGCCTTTTGGACTTTATATGTCATATCTAATTTTCCTTCTTTTTACCTTTACTCTTAGTCTTCCTTTCTACACTCTTCTCCACACCTCTCTCTTTTGTCTTTTCGTATCTGTCTCTAGTGCTCCCTTTAGTATTTCTTGCAGAGCTGGTCTGTTGGTCACAAATTCAGTGATTTTTTTGTCTGAAAATGTTTTAATTTCTCCCTCATTTTTGAAGGATAATTTTGCTGGGTATAGAATTCTTGGTTGGCAGTTTTTCTATTTTAGTAATTTAAATATATCATCCCACTGTCTTCTCTCCTCCATGGTTTCTGCTGAGAAATCTACACATAGTCTTATTGGGTTTCCCTTGTATGTGATGGATTGCTTTTCTTTTGCTGCTTTCAAGATCCTCTCTTTCTCTTTGACCTCTGACATTCTGATTAGTAACTGTCTTGGAATACGTCTATTTGAATCTATTCTCTTTGGAGTACACTGCACTTCTTGGATCTGTAATTTTAAGTCTTTCATAAGAGTTGGGAAATTTTCAGTGATAATTTCCTCCATCAGTTTTTCTCCTCCTCTTCCCTTCTCTTCTCCTTCTGGGACACCCACAACATGTATATTCATGTGCTTCATATTGTCATTCAATTCCCTGAGTCCTTGCTCATATTTTTCCATTTTTTCCCTATAAATTCTGTTTCTTGTCGGATTTCAGATGTTCCATCCTCCAGTTCACTAATCCTATCCTCTTCCTCTCAAAATCTACCATTGTAGGTTTCCATTGTTTTTTTTCATTCTTCTACTGTGCCTTTCATTCCCATAAGTTCTGTGATTTGTTTTTTCAGACTTTCCATTCCTTCTTTTTGTTCATTCCTTGCCTTCTTCATATCCTCACTCAATTCAGTGATTTGGTTTTTGATGAGGTTTTCCATGTCTGTTCATATATTCTGAATTAATTGTTTCAGCTCCTATATCTCATTTGAATTGTTGGTTTGTTCCTTTGACTGGGCCATATCTTCGATTTTCCTGGTATGATTTGTTATTTTTTGTTGGCGTCTAGACATTTAATTACCTTAACTAGTTTATTCTGGAGATTGCTTTCACTTCTTTTACCTAGGGTTTTCTTGCTGGATGAATTTGTTGTCTGTCTGTTCTTTGACATTCAGTTCAGCTTTTTCTGGACCCCTAGCTTAGATTTTGTTTAACAGAGAATTTTTCAGTTCTTGTTTTCTTGTTTCTTGCCCTGCTTGTATGGTGTCTTTTCCCCCCACCCTTAAGAGGGTCTATGTAGGTATTATAGACCCCAGCTGGATTTTTCTGGACCAAACTGGCCTCTATCAGGGGGAAGGAGTCACCTGCATCAGTTTTTCCTGAGGGTGAGACCCAGCAGGTTGAAAGACTTTCCTGTGAAGTCTCTGGACTCTGTTTTTCTTATTCTGACCAGCATGCTTGGCCCCCTGCAGGTCCCACCAGCGTAAGATGATGTGGTACCTTTAACTTTGGCAGACTCTCCCTGCTGGGGGCATGGTGAAGACAGAGGAGAGTTTGTAGGCTGGTTTTAATGGCTTCAAATTACTAAGCTCTGATGTCTGAATTCCTTGAGGGAGGTATTCCACCTGAGCTGGGCTTCACCCCTCCCCTGGGGAAGGCACAGGCTCCAGACAAGCCCTGAAAGGAGCTTGTTTCTGCCTATGCCTGGAGCAGTTGCAGCCTGAGAAGTCTTGCTGCTGAATCCAGATGCAGTCAAGCCTTTGTAGGAACACAGCCACAAAAACCTCTGTTTCTTTTCTTTTTTTCTTTTTCCGTTAGCCCAATGAGCAACCTCCACTTTGACCAGGTTCACCTCAACTGGGGGCCTATTTTTAGAAGTCAATTTGTTAATTAATGCCACAATTGGTGTTTGGTTGGGCTCAGCCCCTGCTGCTGTTAAGGTCTCTTTCTTTTCCCCTCTGGGAAGCAGCCTATGGGGGCGGGGGGACGCCAACCACCGCGGCTTGGGGAACTCATGGTTCTGGGGAGGCTCGCAGCCAGTCCAGCTGGTCCAGACTGGGGCACGCTGTGTGTCCAATCACTGACGTGGCTCCAGGAGCTGTTCTGTACTGTTTTTGGTTATTTAGTAGTTGTTCTGGAAGATGAACTAAAATGCGCACATTGCTAAGCCACCATCATGGCCCCTTTTCTCATTCTCATTTTTATTTGCATCTCAGTGATAGCTGGTGATGTTGAGTATCTTCTCATGTGCTGACCATTTGAATATCTCCTTTGTGGAAATGTCTGTTCAAGGCCCTGGTTCATTTTTAATTGAGTGTTTGTCTTTTTTGTTATTAAGTTCAAGTATTTTTTAACATATTCTGGATATTAATCCTTTATCAGATATGTGATTTCAAAATATTTTCTCTTATTGTATAATTTTCACGAGAAAGTCCTTGGGCCAAAAGTTTTAAATTTTGATGAGGTCCCATTTATCTATGTTTTCTTTTGTTTGTTATACTTTGGGTGTAAAGTCTAAGAAACCATTGCCTAACACAAGGTCCTGAAGATGCTTCCCTACAATTTCTTCTAGGAGTTTTATAGTTCTGGCTCTTACATTTAGGTCTTCCACCCATTTTTATTTGATTTTTTATAAGATGGCAGGTAGGGGTTCTCTCTCTTTCTCTGTCTCTCTCTCTTTCTGCAAATGGAGATCCATTTTACCCAGCACTATTTGTTGAACAGACTATTCTTTTCCAATGGAGTGGTCTTTGTCCAATTGCCAAAAAATCAGAAGGCCATGAATGTGAGGGTTGATTTCTGATCTCTCAATTCAATTCTGTTGGTCTATATGTTGTCCTTGTGGCAGTACCAAGCTGTTTGATTACTGTGGCTTTCTAATAAGCTTTAAAATTGGGAACTGTGAATGTTCTAACTTCATTTTCAAGATGGATTTAGCTTTTTAGGGCTTCTTTTCCTTCTATGTGAGTTTGACGATTAGCTTTTCCATTTCTGTAAGGAAGGTTGTTGGAAATATTATTCGGATTACATTGAATTTTTAAATTGCTTCGGGTAGTAAAGACATTTTAATGATATATAATCTTTCAATCCATGGACACAGAATGAATTTACATTCTTTTAGGTCTCCTTTGATTTCTTTTAGTTTTCTCTGTACAAGTCCTTTACATCCTTGGGTTACGTTTATTCTTATAAATGTGATTCTCCTAGTTGCCATTTTGAATGAATTTTTTTTTAATTTCTTCATCTAATTGTTCATTGCTTGTGTATGTAAATACTGCTGATGTGCAGGTTGTGCTGGTTTGAAGCTATTATGCACCCCAGAGAAGCCATGTCCTTTAATCCTCATTCAGTATGGCTGGGTGGGACATTTTCAATTGTTCCATGGAGATGTGTTTCCACTGATTCAAGGTAGGGTTGCTTACTGGAGCCCGTTAAGAGGGAATCATTGTGGAAAAGGCTCAAAGCCAACAGAGTTAACAGAACCAAGAGAACCACACAGCCAGAGATCTTTAAAGATGCAGAAGGAGAACACCTTAGGGGAATCCTTATGAAATAAGAAGCCAGAAGAGAAAGCTAGCAGATGTCACCATATGCCTTTCCAGCTGACAGAGGTGTTCTGGGCCCATCCACCTTTCTTGAATGCAAGTATCTTTCCTTGGATGCCTTAGTTTGGACATTTTCATGGTCTTAGAACTGTAAATTTGCAACTTAATAAATTCCCTTTTTAAAAAGGGTATATTGCATTCTAGCAGCTTACAAACTAGGACAGGGGTGTTGATCATGCACCCCACCACTTTGTCGAATTCATTTATTAGCTCTAGGAGCTTTATTGTGGGTTTTTAAAGAGTTTTTGATATACAATCATGTCAATTACAATTAGGGAAAATTTTACTTCTTCCTTTCCAATTTGGATAAAAGAAATTTTTATTTCTTTTCCTTTCCTAATTGCTCTGGCAAGAAATTCCTGGACAATGTTGAATAACAGTGGCTACAGTGGGCAGCATTGTCATGTTCCTGATCTTAAATGGAATGCTTTCATTCCTTCATCATTAAATAGAATGTTAGCTGTGGGATTTTCTTATATGCCTTTTATCATGTTGAGGAAGTTTCCTTCTATTTCTAGCGGTCTAAGTGTTTATAGAAAGAAGAGGTGCTAGATCTTATCAAATGCCTTTTCTGCATCATTTGAGATGATCATGTGTTTTTTTCTCTTCATTGTGTTAATGTGGTATATTATATTAATTGATTTTCTTATGCTGAACCAGCCTTGCACATCAGGGACAAATCCCACTTAGTCCTGGTGTATAGGTGTATAATTTGTTTTATTGTGTTGTTGGTTTGCTAGTATTTTGTTGAGGATTTTTGTATCCATCTGTGTAAGAAATATTAATCTGAAGTTTTCTTTTCTTATGGTATCTTTATCTTTCACATAAGGGTGATGTTGACCTCATACAATGAATTAGGAAGTGTTACTTAATCTTCAATTTTTGGGAAGTGTTTGTGCAGAATTAGAACTGAGTCTTCTTGGAATGTTTAGTAGAATTCCCCTGTGACGTCATCTGGTTCTGGACCTTTCTTTTTTGATTATTAATTCAATCTCTTTACCAACAATTGGTTTGTTAAGATCTTCTATTTTTTTATTTTTCTTTGAAGAGACTATTGGTAGAAATCTAAAGATACCTTCAACAAGGCTTTAGACAGAAATAATGCATATGTTATTGCACTCTGGAAGAAAGGTATCTTCCAGTTTTTATAGTGTTTTAAAGTGGCAGAAAATCTGGCAAAGTTGAGTACTACTGTTGGATGGAAGTTAAAATTTAAAGGTGATGACCTGAGATACTTAGCTGAGGAAATTTCCAAACTAAATGTGTAAAATGCAGTCATAGGTGGACCATGGTGTCACAATCAGCTAAGGGGAGTGTCTTTTGCAATGAGTGATGTTTAATCTAACTACAGAAGGCTTTTAAGAAGGATTCAGAAAAGACATTCACTCTTCCTGCTTCAGCTAGCCCACCAGCCTCTCCTGAGAATTCACTGAGGACCGTCATGGGAGCTGCCAGCTTGCGGCCTGCCCTACGACCTTGGACTCTATCTCTCCACTGTTATGTAAGACACTTTGATACATTTTATATTTACAGATATCTCCTGCTGATTCTGTTTCTCTAGAGAACCCTAGCTAATATGGTCTGCTTGGTTTCTTTTAAAATTTTCTACCTCCTTACTAAAATTCTTCTATTGCTCATTCATTGTCTGCCTATTGTATTTTAGGTCTTTATCTTTATTTTCTTTCATCTCCTTAATTGTCTTTTAGATGATTTTTTATGAGATTTTGTTCGGTTTGCCCACATTTGGGTCTTCTTTCTTGGTGTTTTATGGATTTTTATCCTCTTTCTTCGCATGGACCATCATGTTCTATTTATTTATTTGTCTTATGCTCCTTTGTTGTCAGTATACATTTTATAATTTTAAAATATTAACTCTGGGCTTTATTCTCTGAGATGTCTGGTTCTTGTTTTTGTAACCAGTTGTGATAAGACAGAGATTTTCTTGCACTTCAGCCCTCCTATCAGTAAGATCTGCCCAAGGTGAATGCAGTGTGCAGGGTTTTCCCCGCCTTATGGGGCCAGTGTCTTGTCCTTGGCTTTTGCTTGTTCATTGCTTTGGAGTTCCCCTATTTGCAGGAGTTTGGTTGTCACCTCTGTTTTCTATATTCTTATAGACCTCCCTTTCCTAGGTGTGTGAAGCCCGCAGGCTTTTGCCCCAGACTTTCTGCCTCTATAGTTTCTTACACTTCTTTCATGTTCTCAACTTCCTTTTGCCTGCTGACAAATGCTGGAAGAAGAGACATGCTGGAAATGATCCACCAGGGCTCATAGCAGCTCCACACTGTCCTGAGGAGGGAATCAGGAATGGAAATGATGCTAAGAGCTTCTTCTACAGCTCCGCAAAGGTGAGCTTTCTTGTCTTTCCCAGCAGAGGCAGCCCCTCAACTAACTGTGCCCCCCAGTCCTGAGAAAGTGCAGTATCCCTAAGTCTCTACCCTGCTGCCCCTGTCCAGGTGATTTGAACCAGTGGTGGCTGCAGCAATTGTCTGGGTGGGCTGAAACAACGGCTACCCTCAGAACCCTCACCCTACCCCAACCTACCACAATCCAAAGTTGCTAATCAAAATCTGGGATTGCTGGTCTGCCATGCCCATACCTGGTCCTTGGGAAGAGGATTTCTATGTCCCTTTCTGTCACCAGTGAACTAGCCAGGGGCTGGGCCCCAGTGGCAGCCTGCCACGAGAGTGAGGGTAGGCACCAGTAGCCTCCACATGAAGAAAGCAATTAACTGTTATTTGTCATACCTTATTAGCCTCTTCTTCCCCTCTTCCCTGGATGCTGTGCATGTTCTTCTGGCCTCTAGAACTTCAAAATAGTTTTTTCAGACAGTTCCTTCTAATTTAGTAGTTGTTCTCGTGGAAGAACTGAGGAGTTCCTTACTCCAGGAGTTCCCTATGCTGCCATCTTTCCCACAAACCCTTTCCTCCTAGCTTCTTTTTTACAGCATGTGAGCTAAGAAGAATTTCTATGTTTTAAAAGAGTTGTAGGAAGACAAAGCAGGAAGCAAAGGAGAACAAGAAGTACGAAGAAGAGGAGGAGGAGAAAGAGCAGCAATGGGAACAGTAAGTGGTTTGGAAGCCTAAAATATTTTCTATCTGACTCTTTACAGAAACAATTTAATGATTCCTGGCAGAACCATACCAGAAGAAATATCCTGTCATTTAATTATATGCCCTTAGTGAGATATAGCTTGTGATAAAAGAAGTACAAAAAATTAAACCATTTTTAGTAATCTTATTTTTTCTGTTAACGATGGTATTGCTATTCTGAGCATTTTTATAATAAGAGAAATAATAAAGGTATAGATCAATGAGGTAAGGAAATTATATAATCTTGAACTTGAATTAGGACTTTCATGGTGACTTCATTTTATATTTTAACTCACTATTTTTCCAGCTTCCTCAGAATAATAACCACTCAGTAGCCTAAATGAATACACTGTCCATGTCCCAGGTTGGGAAGAATCAATATAGTTAAGTTATCCTTTCTCCCCAAGTTGATCTAGGATTCAATGTAAATCCATTCAAACAGCAGGAATTTTGCAGAAATTTATAAGAAATTTCTAAAATGTATATATAAATGTGAAGGGACAAATATAGCCAAATAAATTTTGAGGAAGACAAGGTCAGAGGATTTACACCACTTGTAACAGTTTTCCAGAATGGTTATGACAAATACAACACAGTGGTTTGGCTAAAACAATAAGCAGTTATTGTCTCACTGTTTTGAAGGCTTAAAGTCCAAAGTCAGGTTCTCTGCAAGGCCATGTTTTCTCCCAGTCATTAGTGATCTCTCTCTCTCTCTTCTCTGGCTCCTTCTGGTTTCTAATGACTGTGCCCAAATTTCCTTTCTTTATAAGGCTTACAGGCATATGGATCGAGACCCAACCTGATTCAATTTTACCTCACACAAACTGATTATCAAAGATTATATTAATGAATGACATGACATCTGTTCTAGTTTGCTAGCTGCCGGAATGCGATATACCAGAAACTGAATGGCTTTTAAAAAGGGGAATTCAATAAGTTGCTGGTTTGCTGTTCTAAGGCTGAGAAAACGTCCCAATTGAAGCAAGTTTATAGAAAAGTTCAATCAAAGGCATCCAGGGTTCAAGAAAGCCAATGAAGTTCAGGGTTTCTCTCTCATCTGGAAAGGCACATGGTGAACATGGCGTTATCCACCAGCTCCTTCTCCTGGCTTCCTGTTTCATGAAGCTCCCCGGGAGACATTTTCCTTCTTCATCTCCAAAGGTCACTGGCTGGTGGACTCTGCTTCTCATGGCTATGTCATTCTGCTCTGCTCTCTCTGAATCTCTTTTATTCTCCAAAATGTTTCCTCATTTATAGGACTCCAGAAACTTATCAAGACCCACCCAAATGGGTGGAGACATGTCATCACCTAATCCAATTTAACAACCACTCTTGATTACGTCACACCTCCAGGGAGATGATCTAATTACAGTTTCAAACATACAATACTGAATAGGGATTAGAAGAAACAGTTGCCTTACAAAAAGGGATTAGGATTAAAACATGGCTTTTCTAGGGTCCATATATCATTTCAAACCAGCACAGCACCTTAACTAATTATAATGTCTTCAGGGGTCCTATTTATAAATTAGCTCACATCCACAGGAATTTGTATCAAGATATGAACATGTCTTTTGCAGCATATATGATTCAACCCCCAACAACCCTCTTCAAAACATATATAATATATCTTGATATAAAGCTATAATAATCAAGACAGACTGGTGTTGATATAAGGAAATACAAATAAATCAATGGAAGAAAATAAGAGAGTCCAGAAATAGATCCACACATGAATGGTTCTATGATTTTCAACCAGGGTGCGAAGGTAAGTCGAGGGGGAAAAGGTATTCTCTTCAACAAATGGTGCTAGAACAACTATTCGTCCATTTGGAAAAAATGAACCTTAGCTCTTACCTCACACTGAATATAAAAATTAACTCCAAATGTATCATAAACCTAAATTTAAGTACCAAAACCATAAACTTCCGGAAGACAACATAGGAGAAAAATCTTTGCCACCTTGGAGTAGGCAAAGATTTTTTTTAATAGAAAACAAAATGTATAGACTGTAAAAGAGAAAAACTGATAAACTGGGCTTCTTCAAAATTAAAAATGTCTGCTGTTGGAAAGACACCAAAAAGAAAGGTAAAGGAAAGTCAGAATTTTGGAGAAAATGTTCTCTCGGCACTCATTTGATAAAAGACTTGTATTCAGGATATATAAAGAACTCTTCCAACTCAATAATAATAAGACAAACCATCTGATATATTTAAAATGAGCAACAGATTTGAACAGACACTTCACTAAGGAATATAATAAATGACAAATAAGCACATTTAAAATCTATAAATAATCCAGATGTCCTTCAGTGGGTGAGTGGTTTAGCAAACAATGGTACATCCATAACATGGACTGCTACTCACCAGTAAAAGGGAAAGAATTATTGATATGTGTAACAACATACATGGGTGAATGGATGAATCTGCAGGGAATTATGCTGAGTAAAAACAAAGCCAAATCCTAAAGGTCACATACCAAATGTTTCCTTTTGCACATCATTCTTGAAATGACAAATTGTAGAAATGGAAAACCAATTAGTGGTTGACAAGTATCAGGGACTAAGAGTGGGGTGGGTTGTGGCTATAAAAGCAACAGGAAGTTTCCTTGTGACTATGGAACTGTTTTGTATCTTGACTGTATCAAAGTCAATACCCTTTCAAATATCCTACTACAGTTTTGCAAGAAGTTATCATGGAGGAAACCCGATAAGGGATACACAGTATCTCTAAGTAACATTTTTGAAATTGCATGTTGCATTTGCTAAAGCTGCAGGAAAGCAATATACCAGAAATGGAACAGCTTTTCAAAAGGAATTTAATAGTTACAAGTTTTAGTTCTAAGCCTATGAAAAAGTCCAAATGAAGGCACCAACAAGAGGTTACTTCACTCAAGAAAGGTTGATGTCATCTGGAACACTTCTACCAACTGGGAAGGCACATGGCTGGCATCTGCCAGCAGCCGGTGTGGTTGATCCAGATTCTGATGCCATTGGTATCTTCTCTAAGTGTCTGTGGGCCTTCACTTAGCTCCTCTGGGTCTTCACTTGCTTAACATCTCATGGGAAGGCACATGGTGATGTCTGCTGGGCTTTGCCGATGACTGGGCATCTGCTCTCTTTGTTGGCACTTCAAGCATCTCCAAACATCCGTGTCTCTATCAGCTCAGAAGCAACTGTTCTCTAAGTGTTTACATCTGAGGTTTCTCCAAAATGCTCTCCCTTTTAAAGACTCCAGTAAACTAATTAAACCCACCTTGAATGGATGGAGTCACCTCTCCTCCATCTAGTCAAAAGTTCAAACCCACAATTGGGTGTGCCACATCTCCATGAAGATAATCTAATCAAAAGTGACTACCCTAAAGGAAAACAGCTACTCCCTACAAGACTGGATCAGGCTTAAGACATGGCTTTTCTGGGGTACTTAGTAGTTTCAAACTGGCACACATGTGAATCCAGAATTATCTCAAATTTAAAGTTTAATTTTAAAAGATGGCAATTAAAGGGGGGAAACAACTATATAAATGGTTTCCCAATGTAACCACATTGTTGGCACAGGGAAATTTTCTTTCTAAACACATTCCATAACAGACAAAGAAGTCAAGGTAAAATTAGAATATTATCATTTGTAATCACTTGTGAAATAACAGATCTTGGCATTGTCATCAATGCTGCCAACATCCCACAAAGGAAGATGTTACATCATTATAAGCCTTCTCGAAAAACCACCTCTGAAGTGGTTTTGCCAACAACATCAAACCTGAATCTGACCAATCAGCTAGACTTCACTACCAACACTAAACTCTCTAGGTCAAAAGATCCAGTTTATTCTTCAACAACAATGACAACAAGAACAAAACTTGCAATGAAAAACATTACAGAAAGAGGGAAAGGTAAATCAAAAGATACCCAAAAGATCTAGCAGCCATCACAATGCCTGGATTGGTTCCAGATCCAGATTCAAAACGGATAGTAGAAGCAAGAACTGTTTCATAATTTTAAAAGTATCCATATGATAATTGCAGAAATGTGAATAATCACCTGATGCTTGATGTCATCTAGGATTTATTATTAATAATTTAGGTATGAAAATTGTATTGTAGTTATAATTCACAGAGCAAGTCCTTTTGTTTATACAGATTGAGATATTTATAGATAAAATCATAGACACCTGAGGGTTGCTTCAAAATAATCTGGGTATGGGAAGTAAGTGGTGATAGAGATGAACTAATATTGGCCATGAGTAGGTAATTATTGAAGCTGGGTAATGGGTACATAGTGGTTTGTTGTATTATTCTCTCTACTTTTTTATGCAATTGAAATCAATAATAAAAGTCTTTCTAAGAATAAATAAATGATCCATTCTATCCCATATTGGTCTCTGCTGGAACAATATCATTTGAGCAGCTTGACTGTCCTGGGATTTACTGTGCAATACATGAGACTCTTCATCTATCTCATTGGAGATATGATTGAGCATAGAATCCTCAGGAGTCAAGAAATCCATTCTCAAAAGTAGAGGGATCCATTATGCCCATTTATAACTTATGCTTTAAAGTTAATGTAAAATAACATATGAGTGACAAGAGCCCCATAAAAAGAATATGTCTCTGTACAGTTATCATCTCTGCTTACCTATTCAATAACTTTTAAATGTGACTAGAGTTTTAGGGCATTCTCCTGAGGCATTGTAATGAAGGAATTTTTTTCCTGAATCAATACCTTTATTTCAAGGAATAATTAGAGACAAAAGAGAGTGTTTCTGTCTTCACCAGCACTGAAAAAAAACCACACACACACACCCCAGTAAAAACCAACACCCTACTCTGCACATTAGTGGGAATAAGACAAAGGGATACATGGCCCCCGAATTTCTTAAGTTCAGAAAGAAGTCAAGGTTTCTACAGAGGAGCAGGGAAAGTAGATCTTCCTCTATCTTCTGATGCTCACAGCAAAGGGATGAAGACATCAGAGTCAGTTCTTAAGACTTTTTTGAAGAGAGGGATGAAGGGAAGTTATGGCAAACTTGCCATGAAGTCTTAAAAGTTTTGAAAGAAAGAACAATGAACTCTATACAAAGCAGACTGACCAGGATGCATGGAGTCCAAGTGGGCAGGGAGCAGAAAAAGCAGCAATGTCTGAAATTTCAGGCAGTTGCACCACCTTGTCTGAGTATGGCCTGGTACTACCCATAGGCCTCTGGACCTGAAGAGACCAGGCAAGGGGCAACGGATTTGC
Source organism: Myrmecophaga tridactyla (assembly GCA_004026745.1). Taxonomy (NCBI): domain Eukaryota; kingdom Metazoa; phylum Chordata; class Mammalia; order Pilosa; family Myrmecophagidae; genus Myrmecophaga; species Myrmecophaga tridactyla. The sequence continues at coordinate 21,190 of PVIY010008753.1, read as the reverse complement.
CAAAAGGCATATCTACCCTCTTCTCCAGGCACTAGTTAATCTTCCATGTATTAGGTACTCATGTTGCTGTTTAACAGGCAAGGAGATATTTCTGATTCCATACCTGGCTTTGTCCCCTGGGCTACTCTAGCACGATGGTGACCTTTTCTCTTTCCTTTCTATTTCACCCACACTTACATCATTAAATTAGAAGCAGAGAAGAACTTTTAGGACTACGTCCTTACCCTGGTTCCCTGAAGTCAGGACTATCCAAGCAATCTTGGCATTCCAAAATATGGAGAAGTGTGGATTTTATCACTGACAGCAGGTTAAGAGACCTTGTTGACACTAGATCTTGGGAGGACGGAATTCATTCTGTGTTTCTACAACTCTGAGCTTATTCCTGCCATTCCTTTCAGGGCAGCTAAGCAGGAATGAATAGTGTGCAGAAAAGTTTCCTGAAAGCCCAGCCAAGCCACAGGGCAGCTATGAATAGTAGACAGGGTAGTTCATGCTGGGGAGCCCAGGTTTACCCAGATCTAATTCTCTATCACTTTCTTTAATGACAATTGGACCCAACAGGACCATTCAAAATCATTTTTCTCTCTTCAGTTATCCTTCAGCTCCATCCAAAGGGTCAGATTAGGGTATAATTAAGTCAATTACTTTCTAATAGGCCATCACCATAACCATAGCAGAAAGTGAAAGCAGGACCAACTCACACTGCAGGGATTGTTAGCCTGTCAGCCTCAAGGCTCATGGGGACAAAGATTCAGAAAAGATAGATGGTTTGAGTTGTTCATTTATTCACTCATTTATTCTTTCATCATGTATATGTGTGTGTGTGTATAAATCTATTATGAATCAGAGAGTAGGAAGTAGAAACAGAGCAGTGAACAGGGCAAACTTATTCCTTGCCTTCTTGGGGCTTGCATTTAGTAGAGAAACCCTAATTAATCATCACACTAATAAATATGCTGCAACAGATAGAGGAAAGTTATAAGATTCAATGAGAAACAGTACAAGAGACTTATTTTATGTTTGGGAAGCAGGAAGGTCTTATTGAAGCTGAGACTAGTGGGATGAACAGGAGTTAGGTAGGAAAAGAGGCAGATGTGTCTTTCAAGCAGGCCTTCAAACAAACTGCTCCCTTCATTGGGAGGTGAAAAGAGGACAGTGTGGCCAAAGACCATTAGGTGAGAAGGAGACAGGAATATAATAAGACCTGAAAAGGGTCCAGGGTCCAGAGCTGGGGTCTAGTAATTTGATAGAGAACATGGAAGATGACATAAAGGATATCTAATTCTGGAACCATTTGCCAGACTTATTTTTTCATGGGAATTCATCATGGTTTTGTAGGGGCCAGGGTTAGTGGTTATGTTTTCCTACCTATACTGGGTATGTATGACCCCTGAACCTCAGCAAAAAAAAAAAAAAAAAAAAAAAAAAAATTATGGAACTACGGAAGGGAGATGAAAATGAGGAAGAAATTGGTCAAAGACTTTGAAGACCAAAACCAATGGAATATTTCTCAACCAAGATGCCAAAATAGGCTTTTATATGATTTTCCAACAGTATGGAGCCGGTATGTGAGTCACTCCAGATCCATTCAATAATTCCAGTTTCCTGAGTTTTGGCCACTTTCTATGCCTCTGCTCACACAGATGTAAAGCTCCAGCAATCACTGCCTGTCACTTTATTTTCTTATACCCATGATGGTCTCAGTCTCCCTTAGGGAATGTAGTAGGCTGGCACATGGCCTCCAGTGCATTTTCTGTGGCAGAAGCTGAGCAACTCTGGTGCCCTAGTTCAATTCAATTCATCTGTATTCATGGAGGCTTTGGCATGCTCAAAGTGTTCCGGGGGTGGCAATAAATTGACCTGGACATTGGTGGTTCATGAGGTGGACTTTGACCAATGAGAAAGAGGGGACGGAAAGAAGTAAGCAGATATATTTCTTGACCTTCCTCCCCTAAGATAGACTGTTTACAGATACAGTGTCATTACATGTTCTTCCTGGAGATATCCCACATGACTGAGCAACCAGCTGGATTTCTTGAAAAAACATGGCCAGCTTGGTAGCATATCACCTTATATTTGCCTTCTTTCCTTCTGTTTGGTTTGCTAAAGCTGCCAGAAAGCAATATACCAGAAATGGGTTGGCTTTTACAGTGGAGTTTTATTAGCTTGCAAATTTACAGTTCTAAGACTGTGAAAATTGTCCCAATTAAGGCATCAACAGGATGATGATCTTCTTTGAAGGCATCTGGGGTTCCCCTGTCACCTAGGAAGGCACTTGGCTGGCATCTGTTGGTCCTTCTCCCAGGGTCCCACTTCTTTCAGCTTCGATGTGTTCTTACTTGCTTCCCCGGGCTTTTCTCTTTTAGCTCTCTCTGAGTTCTCTGAGTGTTTCTCTCTCTTTAACCTCATAAAGGACTCCAGTAAAGGAATAAGACCCACCTTGAATGGGTTGAGTCACATCTCAATTGAAACAACCTAATGAAAAGCTCTTACCCATAATAGGTCTGCACCCACAAGAGTGGATTAAAAGAACATGGTTTTTTCTGGGGTACATGATAGCTTCAAAACAACACGGCTTCCTTGCTTCCCTCTATCCTTCACTACTGCTTGCTGCAATTGCACCAACTAATATAGTGCTGCTATTCATCTTTGCCATGGGTTCTGTTTTGGGGGCTAAGACAAGGTCATTTATCAACTGCCTTTGTAGGTAGTGTGTTGAGAAGGGGTCTGAGCTGGACCCTAGACCTAGTGAACAAGTATGCTGTGTCCAATGAGTGAGGTCTACCAGTATTCATCTTCTCTGAACTATATCCTCTCCATGGTCGATATCTACTTGACGTCAATGGCTCCTAAAACACATGAGAGCACAGATGAGATGAACTCAAATTCCAAACTGCAAAGTCACAAGAGGAAACATTTGGTGCTCAAAACATTACAGTTAAGAGTAAATTAGGTATTAGCTTCACATGGAGAAGTCACTTTGTGGGCCTCAGCATGCACTTTGATAGAGGTTGAAAGCAAAAACATTAACAACACTTTTATTTCAGTTACTGTGTGTCAGGCACTGTACTAAGATCTTCAGGATTCCACTCAATCAATCATCATGATGACACTTTAATACATTCTCTATTATAAAGCCTCATTGTAGAGATAAGGAAATAGACCCAGAGAGGTCGATTGTCTAGCCCAAAGCTACACAGCTAAGAAGTAGAAGAGTCAGGCTTTGATCCAAGGTGGTCTGGTTCCATGGCTCAAACCCCTTAGCAGAGCACTGTAGTGCTTAATGGAGCTCTCTGTTAGAAGACAGTCCCTGACTTACTAGCATAGATGAGCTTTGTTTATATTTTGTGCCTGTTCTTCCGAAGCTAATGACAAAAAGGGGGAAAAATCTTCCTGCAGCTTGTCCCTTCCATGACTCTTGGGGTCATACCTTGAGACAGAGAGAGTAGGATGCTGACCAAAGTAGAGAATGAGCACCAGGCTTCCTTAAGTGCTGTTGTTTTCTTATTTTAGAAATTAAAGAGCTATTACTTCCAATTTCCATTAGAAAAGTTCCTGTATTCTAGATGACACTTGTGGAATACACCTTAGACATTTTATTACCCTTTTCCAAAGTTCAACAGATTTGATTCCTACAGACTTTTCACTAACATTGGCTCCAGGGGAAGAGAAAAGCTTATTAGAGAGTAACTTTAGGCATCCGTAAGGAGGAACTCTTTAAACATCCTCTACAAATATAGGCTTGTAATTGTTATTTTAATATAAAGACATTAGCAATTTCTTCAGCATCATCAAAATCTTCAGAGCATGGTCAACTGGCCAGGTTACTGATAGATGAGACTTAATATAAGAAGGACTTAAATGGTTAATTCCTTACTTCTCTTGTTGCTTATAAACATGAGATTCTGACTAGCAGTTGTATCCTCTATGAGAAATTCAACTTACAATTTAAGAGCTTTTGCTGCACAACCATTGCAAAACAATTACATAAAGATTAATTAGCAAATTCCCGAAACAGTAGTAAACAGCAAAGTAGTTTAATTAAAATCATTATCTCCAAAATCTGAACTTTAATAACAGTTGTAACCTAGGGAGGAAGAAGAGGCAAGAAGACACAGTGTGAGAGAAAAGGGAGAATGTCCTTCTACACTTATACATTTGGCCTGCCCAAGCTTCCACATCTGCCACCACGGTTACTCTTGAGAACTCTTGTGACCACTTAGCCTTGCATGGCCCCAAGTTCCTATTCTCCTCCTCTATGGTTTGGCCTTGAGATCTACTGCAGACAAACTGTTAAAATCAATCTGCTTCCAATAAGAGAGGCCTTTAATCTTCAAAAGTGGGGCGCCAGAGAGGGAGGCAGCAGGTGTTGCAAACAATAAGATTTTCTAGTGGGGAATTCATAAAATTTGGAATTGCCAGAAAACATCTGTAATAATGACTCTCATCTTTCAGAAGACACTGATAAATTTCACCTCAACCCACATCCTTTATCAAACTGAATTAATGATTTGCCAATCAAATGAAATGTAACAATAACAACTACTTAGTGAGCACAAACATTTGCCAGGCCCATTTCCTTTATGAGCTCAAATTGTCACAAGAATCTCACAAAGCCACATTACCTTTATTCTTAAGCAGAAGTAACTTGCTTAGCCTAGGACATGGGGAGCCTGGAATTAATTCCTGTCTTTACTGCCTCCAAAGTTCATTTGTTTTCCTCTATACCACACAGATCCTCCTAGGTAGTGCAACAAGGGTAAACACTGAAGCCGTTTAAGGTAGAGACTTTCGTCACTCTGTGAGCCTGGTGTGATTAACAGCGTAGGCTTGACAATGATTTATTTGCCCACAGGACTCCATCAGCAGATGAGTCTCAATTCAGAGACACTTTGCTTTCAACCAGGACAGTCAATGTCTATGCAACTCCACGCTGAGCACCTTTATGAAGGTGTTTGGCTGCCTCCTATTTATCCCTTTGGTGAGGGAGGGATACTCCTCAATAAGTATTACAAGATGGTCAAACACATGACACCCAACACTAGGCAGATGAAATCAAACAGAAGTTTATTAATCACAATGCTCACAGCCCATAAAGGAAGACACTGCATGCCATTAAGGGCCACATGGGTGTTGCACTAGGGGAATAGAGGGAGCCAATAGGGACTGCGATGCAGCTTGTGTGGTAACAAGATGATGAGAAACCCCTGGTTTCAATGGGAGGATGTTATTGGCTCATCTGAACAATTTTGAAAGCTGGTGGGGAGGTAAAGCCCATTAAGTTGAGAACCAGGTGGAGTGGGGCTGGTCCAGCTGATAAGGGAACTACCTAGTAGGGAGCTTTTCCTATTGGATGGAGAGCACATCTGGTGAGAGCAGGAGAATTCACAGTCGGACCTTTGGAATCTGTGAAGTTCAAAGATGTCAAGGAGGCATATGAAATTTTAGGCCTGGGTCTGGGCCTGGAGTCCCTCAGAAGCAAGCAAAGAACTGTCCCAACCTCTATCCCTAATTTAGATATTTTGTCATAGGCGTGTGGCTGAGAAGTGCTTCTGGCTCACTGTACCCATCCTATCCCACCCTGCCTAATCCTCTCAAGTGTTCAAAGACTGACATATTTATTTATCTTTTTCCTAATACAAGGCACTGCTCCACACCAGCAGAGTCAGACTGTCTGCCTGCAGCCTGGCTTTTTATTCCGCTGCACTGTAGAAATTATGCAAATCACAGCTATTAGTGTAACTGCTTTTGCAGATTTCAGAAGGAAAAGGGAAAACACACACACACCACCACAGAATTGCTGTGCTTGGTTAAAAGACCATGAATTTCCCCATTCTTCTCATTCACTCTCTTGTCAATATGATATTTATGTATCTAAAGCCTGTTTTTAGTCATATGAATATCTATAAAAGAGACATCAGTCAGCAGAAACTTCTGGAACCGCAATCATGAAAGAGAATAAGGGAAAAGCCCAACTCAAGCCAGGATGGAAGGGTAGAGAAAAGAAGGCTGAGATGCAAGATGCTGCCCCAGAAGGCCTAGGTGGGGATTTGCTTTAGAGGACCTCAGGGAGGGCTGACTGGATGCTGGTCAAATTTAGCCCCAAATCCACTCTGAGTACCTCTATTGTTCTTCAAAAGTGCTTTGATTTCCTTTTTGTTCATGTTGCTCACTAGACTGGGAGCTTCCCAAAGGCAAGAACTGTGTAAATTTGCTGCATTCTTTCCTTGACTGTGAGCCATGTGCAGGCAGAGGCTGGTGTCTGCAGACGGGGTGCAGTGAAATCCAGCACCCGCTTGAGCCATCTATTCAGTGTGACCGTGGTGGTTCCACTCCCTCTGAAAGACTGAGCCCCATGTATCAGTCAAGGACATGAAGGAAACAGATAGCATATCAACCTCAAAGGGTCTAATAAAGTGAGATTTTACAAAGGTTTAGGTGGAGCTGTTAGCACACATGCCTAAAGGGATGAAGGAAATAATGGCTCCCAATTCTCAGGAGGATGTAGACATGGCTCTCTTAAGAGAAGCAGTGATCCTCAGTTGAGGGACTCAGTGAGAAAGAAGCAGTAGGAATAAATGCTCTGATGCTCTTCTCCCATGTCCCTCTGTTCTTCTACTGGGGGCTCCCCATTAGTAGACAGAGAGCAAGGAAGACGGTTGATACCATCTTATAGCTCACCTCCTGAGGCATAAAGCAAGGTGCAGAAGCTTCTATGGGTCAGTCTCTGCACAGGAACCCTTGGATCTCCTGTGTCAAGTGAAGAAAACACAGTCTCAGGAGCACATAGCAGACAACCCTGGTGCTAGGTGTCATATCCCCTCAACTCACCTTTAATGAGAACTGCAGCTAAAATGGACAATTCCATGACATCTTGTTCACCTGGCACTGGGGTTGTCCTATTTCAAGGTCTTCCCACTTTCTGACCTTGTCCTTTGCCTGATTTCACAGAAGACCTCTAGATCCATATTTAGGAGAAGCACAGAAGGGTGGGGTTAACACCCTGGGGTAAAGATCAAACAAGAGAAAATGAGAGATGGTGGACAAATTATCATGCTTCCCATCTTTCAGGTGAGCAAGTCTAGAGGACATTCTGTTCACATCTTGCTATATCCTGGAGGAACCGAACCTGTTTTTCACAGTAACAACCTCATTAATGTGTCCTTCCTTGTCTCACTTTCCTCATACCTTCATTCTGGATTCCTGCAATCATCTCCAAAATAAATGACCTGCACCCAAGATATCATCTGAGGCTCTGTTTTGGGGAACTCAACTAAGACAGGTTGACTATCCAATAAAATGGCACTTAAGGCAATTGATTATCTAGATAAAGAAATATGGATTTAGATTGTTATCTTATACTATACACAAAAATCAATTCCTGATGAATTAAAGACTTTAATGTAAAAGGCCAAGAATTGAAATGCTTAGGAACATATATTTGTAACCTTGTAGTAGGGAAGGATTTCTTAAATAAGACATGAAAACTCCTAACCATGAAATATTCATAATTATTGTGACATAATTAAGAATTTCTGTTTATCAAAAGACACTACACAGAAATAAAAGACAAATCACAAAATAGGGAAGGTATTTGCAACACGCAAAACAAGTTTAAAGGATTATTATTCAAAATATCTCAAGACAAACCAATAAGGGAAAAGAATGTATTTTAAATAAGGTAGGAATGCAGTCACAGAAGAGGATATACACATTACCATAAAAAGATTCTCAACCAAATTATGAATCAGAAAAAATGCAAATTAAGACCACAAAGCAATTGTCAGGAAAGGCAATAAAACATAGTAGTTGAAAGAAAAGCCTAAATGGTTGGTGGTTACACATCCTGGCTACGTGATCTACCTCACTAGGCTGCATGTTATAGTGCTGTCATGCATAAACTCGGGATAACAGTAGTTTCTGCCTGCAGTATAATGCTTTATCAACAGTAAACATGAAGATTATTTCCTGAAACAATCCTTCGTCTCCTCATAGATCATATCATTGCTGTTTAACAGGGGTACAACCATGCAGGTCTTTATTCTGTGTGACCCCAAAATACTGCCTTTTAGTAAAACTTGGGTAACCTGTACAGAAAGGAACAGTTTTTTAAGCAGTGGATATATTTACTATACTTCAGCCTTAAATGCAGAAGAATGTTTTAGCTGTATGCAAAAGTCATCATGATCCAAGATAACTGGAACTAAATTTTATATTTAATCCAGAGTGACTCCAAGGGCTGCTGCTATGGGATTACAGGAGAAATACTGGGAAAAGGGCAGGATTCAGGATTTTACATCTTTATCACTTGTATCCATACAAAAGGGCTCCCAGGGCCCACAGCATGTAGAGGGGAGTACTGACAGGAATATTGTCAGGCCATTCTACCGTGGCCAACTATTAAGACTCCCCCAGCAAGGTGGCATCCTGACAACAGAACTGAGCAGCTAGGTCCCTAGTGGTCTCTAAAGGACTCAGAATTAAAAGTGAAAGTATATTTATGGCCTAATAAAATTCTGGCAAAGACATTCATATGGACATTAAAATCCTCAACATCAAGGGAACCCTGTGAAAGGAAGGAACACTGGCCTTGGGGTCTGGATTTCAGCTCTACCTACTTACTGCTGGGGTACTCTGTGACAGTGTCCTCATTTCTAAATTAAGGAGATCATCTCTATGCACTTCATGGGGTTGTATTGAGGCTTCACAGAAGCAGCCAATAGATACTGGAACATGTGTTAAATGATCTATGTACATTTTTTTATTCAGTCCAAAACAGCTGTATAAAAGAAGCTCCCAGGCACTGAAGGTCTGCAGATTTAGCCTGGGTTAAAGCTGATACTCAGACCCAGACTCAATTAAATCATGTTTGATCAAGAACACTGCAAATTGGATAAAATCAGAAGACTGTTTCCAAAGTTAGTTTCAAGTGCACCTCTAAGAACAGGCTTTACTGTCAGGACTAAAACAGAGCAGTGTTCCTTGAGTTTTCGAGATGGAGCCCAAGCAAACCTGCATGTGTGAGGAAGGGGCATGGCCAGAGGGAGGAGTGTTCTCTTCAGCTGCTCAGCCTGTCATTTTTGCACCAGAGGCAATACAAGTTTGGGAGACATACATGCCTCTAAGAGATCTTCATAGCATCCATACAAACAGGGGTACTTCTTCCAGGCAGTGGACCAGAGAGGGGATTGCCCACCATGAAAAGTTCATCTTTCAAATGCTGGCTATCGCTCTGTGTTCTCTCGGACCTCAGCTGCAAGCCATAAGCCTGCAACCGTTGGGCCTCTACCCCACCCTAACACCCATGGTTCAGAAGTAACATATAGTCAAGCTCAAAGGCAGAGTTTCATGCTTACCCTTAGAGAGCTAAAGGAGAAAAACCACCAAGGATGTATGTGCCTTTGGCTTCCAGCAGCAGTGCAGATCTGAAACAGTTAATAAAATGGAGTCCCATATGTCTCTAGGGATAATAATCACAACCAACTTAATCCTTATAAATCAGTTACTACATGCCTGGCACTGTTCTGAGCATTTCACATGTTTTAATTAACTTACTTCTCCCAACAATCGTATAAAGTGCTATTTTTATTCTGGTTTGTCTTATGGAGAAAGTAAGGCACAGAGAGATTTTGTATTTATCCAACATTGCAAAACTAGCAAGTGCCAGAGCAGAGAATTCAACATAAATAATCTGGCTCCACAGCCCCTTATCTAAGATGGCAGAGTCTCTGTATATCACCTACTTCCATATGCCTGAGTAATGGGAAAATTAGGGAGGCTGATTCCACTTGTATTTATTGTGAATATAGAGTATCTATCAAAATTGTAACAATTCAATTTAACGTAACAAATATCTATGTGCAACTTGCTGGCATATCAGGTATTGTGGAAATAATGAGCAAGATACAGATATTGCCCGCAAGAGATTTAGAAGAACTTCTGGAGTCAGGTGTCCTAAATGACAACAGGATGACTCTAGGAGTCCTACTGAGAGAGAGGGCACCCCTGGGTCCCAGGACCCAGGCCTCCAGAGTCCAGCCCAATCCTTAACTTTCATAGCTACAAAGAAACCTACAGGCAAGCTGAAAGGCCAAGGATCTCTACTCTAAGATGGGGTTGCTTATGTGACTCCAAGCATACCACCACCAGTCAAGCACCATGCTGATGGCCGAGTATGGCTCCAAAAAGGCTAAGAAGGCCTCCTGGAGGTGAAAACTGAAGAGACACTCTGATAGAAGGACATTATCATGGTGAGAAAGAGAGGGATGGGAGGACAGGAGGGAAGGAACAAGAGGAATGAAGAAGCATCCATTTTGAGAAGAGCATCTGAGATTGGCCAACTTGATCATTCATTTATTCAGTTAGTCAACTCTTTACTGAATATCTACTATGTTCTGAGCCCTGAGAATCACATAGTAAAAATAAAAAACAAGCAAACGAAAGAGTCAAGTTCCCTGCTTTCATGCAGCTAACATGCTAGAAAAGAAAACAGACAATAAGTGGTCATTCTTTGTATCCAACTTGCCAGAGTCCTGTCTGCCTGCCCACCTACTCCTCTCTGTGGATAGCTGGTCAAAGACTATAAATCCCAGATTGCATCACAGCAAGAGGTAGAAAGACAGGCAGCAGCACAGCCGATCTTTAGACACCAAAGAGAATGTGTTACAAATCGGGAAAGAGAAGGATAGCATCAATAATACGTCCTGCTAAGAAGTGAGCACTAATCATGTACTATGCTATGCAAAAAAAAATCCAACTTCATCCTACATACCTTACTTCCTAGCAGATACAAAAAGTTTACCATTACCAAGCATACAACAAGCAATAGATTATTAGTTCCATCAGTTAAAAAGTTATTCTGACCAGGGCTTCTGGCTGAGATGGGCAAGCTAACACAGGAATCCACCTTCTGGTGAAGACTGGAATTCAGCCTGATACCACTGTGCTGGTCAGATGAGGCCTTATTCCATTCTGATTTTTTGGAACCTGTGCCATAATGGTTGATAAACGTTTTGAATATCACTCTGGTTCTATATTCCCAGATTTTCATGGAAATGGTCAGTGAAATTAATAAAGGTGGGGATCAAAATGAGCTTCAGAAACTGATCAAATAGCTCTGCTATAATTTTAAAGGAAAATCTATTATTAGCAAGATATAGGACTCGATCTTATAGAGCATTTAGAGCTGAACCCATTAACCTTTCTGCTAAGAAAGCTCTGAATGTGAGAAGCAAGGAATCCTAGGAAGGACTCACTACTACACTCCTTCTAACTCCAAGAAGCAAGGAAAGACTGTGGAGTTTCAAGGACATATTCCCAGACTGAGAGTTGAAGCATTTAGGAGATTGCAGTAGTGAGCACCCACCCTCACCTCATAGCAGAAATTGAGAGGGAAAATTGTTGGACCAATGAAAAGATACTGTAGTATAAAGAGAGGAAGATTAAAAGAAATAGCCTATCTGTAAAATACATTTGGTGCAAAAAAAACATTTTTTTCCTAAAAGACATTGGTACTGTGAAATAAGAATGAGAAAACTTGAAGAAGAGGCATCTGAGCATAGAGCAAAGTCCCACGTGAGTGTTCAGTAAAGATTGATTGAATAAATGAATGAACAAATTGCCCAACCCCTAGGTACTCTTCTCAAAATTGATGTTTCCTCATTCTTCCTATTCTTTTCTTCCTTCTTTCCTTCCTCCCATGAATCTTATTTTCTCTTTTTCTCCATGATGTCCTCTTTTGCAGTATCTCCTCAGTTCTCACAGACAGGAGGCCTTCCCACTTTGCTCTGACTCTGGCCTAAAAGACTCCTAGTTTGTGATCTCCAAGTTTCTCCTCTGACATCCCCCTGTCCAGCCACACCTGCTACCTTTACCTGCCATTATCTCAGGCTCTTTGTCCTTGTAGTTCATTAAGGACATGGTTGTACCCCATAGCATAGAGGTCACTTGCTCACTTCCTTCAGGCTTCTACTCAAATGTCACCATATCAGGGGGCATCAGACCTCCAATAAACCAGTATATGCCATCACCTGCCATCCCTCTCTGTCACTGTCTTTCTTTCATCTTTCTAAAAGAACTTTTCACTACTAGTTATTTCTAGTTTTAATTGCCTGTCTCCTTCTATCAGAATGTAAGCTCCACGAGAGCAGGGATTTTGCTCTGTGACTCTTTAGCTCAAGGTTCTAGAACTATGTTCAATAAAGTTCCTTAAAGTTTTAGCAGTTGAATGATTATGGTTGGTGCTCAATAAATATTTGTTGAATAAATGAGTAAACTGTAAATGGGCCATGATCAACCTCCATGACAACCCATGATAAAATCAAACACTGGATTTTAGGTGCCAGAGAGGGGAAAACATAAATTTAACACCTTTTCCCACTTTGAATCCTTAGGTATGAGGATTATATTGAGGCCCAAGGTCAGGAATGTCATGTTTAATTAAGGTGCTCTAAGCAAATGAAGAGGGGAAAGCCATCCTGTCCTGAGGTCCCATATATCTGACCCATCTATTGGGGGGTGATGCTATTTTAGTATTAGGTCTCTTAGGGGCAACTGAGGGAAAAGAAAACAGACATGAGGAGCTAGCCCATGAGTTTCAATTTTCAAATAGAAGGAACTTAGAAGGTTAAAACAAAATAGATGATATAGAAAGAATATTGAAAATATGAGATATTTTATGTCTTCAATTTTAAAATAAAACAGATGACATAGAAGCAACATTGAAAACTTTTCTGAGTTGAAGGTGACTCCACTGACTGAAAGGGGTGACTGAGCACCCAATAATTGGGTAAAAAGGGGCCACTACTTCAATTAGGAGGGACAAATATATGCCACCTCCATGGCCAGCTTGCCTTGAGAGACCCTGGAAACCTTGGGCGTGGTCTCTGTGACAAAATAGGGCTGTGGGCAGCTCAGTGCCTGCGATGGAAACTGAGAAAGGAGGGCTGCTCTCAGCTATGTGCCACATTCCAGAAAAAGTAACGTTTTAGAACCTCAAAAAAAGAAAAAAAAAATGTCCGTAAACTCTTGAACAGGATAAAAAGATTTTTAAGGAAACAGAAATCCTCCTGGCCTCAGGATTCTCTGCAACATTGAATGCCGAGAGGCAGTGGGGTCATCTTCCAAGAACTGGGAGGGAAAGATGTAGTCAAGCTGCCAGGTAGTGTTATGCTGTCCAAGGAGTAAAGAAAGTTACACAAGACAAGCCTGTGGGAAGCAGGAGGAATAATAGAGATAAAGTCAGAAATTAACAAATGTGAAAGAGAAAGCATGAACATTGTTAAGTTTGAAAGCTGAGCCAATTGAGTGTATTGAGAAAACCCAATAAAATAGAAAACTTTAACAAATCAAATTAAGAAAAAATAAAGAAAACTGTAAATAAGGGGACGTAACATATCTCCTAAAAATAATTATAACTATGAGAATATTATGCATAGCTTTATGCTAATAAATTTCATCAACATGTAAAAATGTAATATTTTTAAAATTTATTTATTAATTAAAAAATAAAGAAACAAAATAAAACAACTTACATAATCAGTAATTCACAATATCATCACTTAGTCGCATATTCATCATTTCTTAGAACATTTGCATTAATTCAGAAAGAGAAATAAAAAGACAATAGAAAAAGAAATAAAATAAACACAGGAAAGAAAAAAAGATTATTACATTAAATGTAATATTTAATGCAAATAATATATTAAGAAAATTAGCTCAAAAGAAAGGTATAACTCGAAATGGACCTATAACCACAGATGTAATAAAAAAGTGCTGTCAGCCCACTGCCTTGGAAACTAATTGGGGGCTATAGGACTTCACTGGTAGATGTATTCCATCTTATAAAATCTCTAGAAGAATATAGAAGAACATGAAAGGCTACTCAATTTATTTCATGGAGAAATTCTATTAGTCAAATTTGACAAAAATGGTGCAAGACTTTGATTTGCTAGCACTTGCCAAAATATAATAGTGGGGGGGGGGTAATTTTCTAAGCATAATGGCAAAGCAAAAAAATCACAAAGATCAAGACGAATGAACTTAAGTAAAAATCTAAACCCTCTTCATATCAGAAAACACTATAGTGGAATTGAAAGGGAAATAACAAACCAAAAGTCATTTGTTAAGCCAGATACAAAAGAGCAAATATTGTATGGTCTCATTTAGAAAACACTCATAAGAAAACAGAGGCCTAGATTGTAATCTTTTATTGCAGTCACATTTAGTCTGGAGTGGTAATTGTTATTTCTGGATTTTTGAGAGGTTATTTATATATGTATAACATGATATTTAGAGATAAGAATGAAGTTCATCAGGTTGAGATTAAGGTAATTCAAAACACAGGGGTAAGGTAGGCATTATCTATATTTTAGCACCTCACCTACTCTTTGAGACCAAAAGAAGAAAAGTTTATTTCATTCAGAATCTAAATTTTCTATAGCACATAATCTAACTCAACCTGTTTGGATAGATCATTTAAACAATCCAAACACAGGGAGCCCAGAATAAGAATGAAAGCTTTTAATCCATATAGCTTAATGTAATGCCTGGATACATCCCAGAATATATTGCACAGATAATCAAAAGGTATTGGCAAAATCCCTTGAAGTATGGGAGAAAAGTTATTGAACTATTAAACTTTACCACCAGGGAAGTACCAGATACTATGACAAACATTAGGGACACCCAAATCAATGGGCCAAGCCCTTGATCTTGAGGCTTCCTCTTGTGACGCTTATAAAAATAGTGGAGAAGCTTAGCCTACCTACAGGTATACCTAAGAATTATATCCAGAGGACCTCTTTTGTTGCTTAGATTTGGCCTCTCTCTCTCTAAGCCCAACTCTGCAAATAAAACCATTGCCCTCCCTCCTATGTGGGACATGACACTCAGGGATGAAAATCTCCCTGGCAGCATGGGAGATGACTCCCAGGCATGAGCCTGTTCCTGACACTGTGGGATCAACAATGCCATCCTGACCAAAAGGGAGATAAGAAGTGTAAAAAATAAGGTATCAGTGGCTGAGAGAGTTCAAATAGAGTTGAGAGGCTACATTGGAGGTCACTCTTACACAAGCTTCAGTTACACATTGCTACCTATCATAACTTGCCAAACCCAACCAAAACCATTCCAGTCAATCCTAAAGAACACCTAGGGCATGATATAAGATTCTACAAAGGTTCCACGCACTAGGGTAATGTTTCAGAAACCTACAACCTCCAGATGGGTCCCCAGACAAGATAAATCCTGAAATGCAGAGGGCCAGCCTTTCCAGAACATCAGCTAGCTCCATCTCCCATCCCATATTATTGACAGCTACTTCCAAAGTGAAAATTTAGAATGGACATAGTTCAAACACCCCTGAAGAGTAGGGAAAAAATCAAAGGTGATGGTGGCATTTATACAGAGAAGGTAGGTTTTAACAAATGAGTATGATTGCTAAATCATTATATTGATATTTATTTTAGTTTTCAGTATCTTAGAGCAGCTAAAAGTAAAAACCTAAAATTGTGGAATTGTAACCCATGCCAAATCTGAAATCTGTTCTACAACTAACTGCTGCAATGTGCTTTGAAACTTATTGCTTTTTTGTATATATGTTATTTTTCACAAAAAAGAAAAAAGTCTATTGTAATGATAAATGCACAGCTATATGATGATATTGTGAACCATTGATTGTACACTTTGGATTATTACATGGTATGTGAATATATATTAACAAAAAAATTAATAGTTTTAAAAAAACAAAGGAGAAGGTGAAGTTATAAAAGCAAAGATAGGATTTAACAAAGTATAACTCTTGAATCATTATATTGATATTTCTTTTAGTCTCCAGTGTCCTGGAGCAACCAGAAGGAAAAACCTAAACTTGTGGAACTGTAACCCATACCAAATTTTGAACCCTGTTCTATAATTAATTGTCGTGGTGTGCTTTGAAATTTATTGATTTTTTTTTATATATATGGTATTTTTCACAATAAAAAGTAAAAATAAACAAATCATTTGTAAGAAATAAAGGATTAATTTATTTTAAAACAGTTTTATTCATGCACCATACAATCCATACAAAAATGTATAATCAATGGCTTTTGGTATAACTTCAGAATAATGTATTTCAAAGGATTAGTTTTTAACATATAAAAAATCTTCTAACAACTACAAAAATATTATATGACTGGGGTAGGGTTGATCACCTGCCACCTCTCCCTATATCCCATAAATTAACCCTGTGATCAGGATTGTGTTAGTCTGGCACCTAGGATGGGATGAGAAATATGTGCTAATTCCCTTCTTGGGTTTTACCTTGAGGTAAAACACATCTGCTAGCAGATAGTTGTCTGCAGCACATTTCTTCCCATGTTGTATAAGTATATATAATATTAATTAATTAATAACAACTTGTTATTAATTAATAACAACTAAGTATATATAAATATTCACTGGAGATATCCTGGCTAAAGTATATTCATTTTATGGCACCTGGTTCACCCCTGCTGATACATCTGCTCCTGGCAGTGAGGAAGCAGGCTCATTCCAATATGATTAAAGAATGGTGCACCGTATGCATAGACCATGTTCCTGCATTGGCTGCAGATTGAGACCTGCTGACCTTGGGGGACCAATGCCCATTATGGAAGCTAACCTTGCTCTGTCCCCCCTAATCCAGTGCTTGTGTGAGTCATGATTTTGTTGGCAACCCCACCATCTGCAAACTGTAGAGTGGGTTTGGACCCTAGTACTACTGTTACTGGTGGTAGACCTCCATATGGTGAGAACCCTCCATACTGTAAGACCCCTCAATTGACTGTTGGGTCAAGGAGCAGGGTACTGACAATAATGGAAACAGACATTAAGGGATAATTTGTACAAGAAACACAGATAGGCAGTAAACCTGGAAAATTAGAAGGGTTCAAGCTCATTAGCAGGCAAAGAATTACAAATTAAAATAAGAATGTCATCTTTTTTTTGCCTATGAATTGGCAAAGATGTAATGGTTCTCTGCCATGCACTGATAATGGAAATATAAATTGCTGTGACATTTTTGGAAAATGATGTGACAATACTTAGCAAGAGCTATAAATTACTTTGACCTAGTAATTCCACTGCTGGGAGTCTATTCTAAAGAAATGATCACAGATGAAGAGTAAAAGAGATCCACAGGAAATCCTTCCCTAGCAAGGTCCATCTCATGTGGCTTCCCTTTTGGGTTTTCCTCCAAACTCATGGGCCTTTCCCATCCTCTTCTCCCTAATCTTAAATGATGGGGACTCTAAGATTCAGTACCTGAGGCTACTTTTTGTCCACACTCCCTTCCTAAGGGATTTCTTATTATCCTATTGTTTTAAAAACCATCTGTACCCTGATGACTTCCAAATTTATGTATCCAGTCTCAGCTTCTCCTCTTGAACTCCAGTCTTACAAAACCATCTGCTTAGTACTTGAATATCTAATAAACATCTCCAACTTAACAGGTTCCAAACTAAAATCCTATTTCTTAACCCCAGTCCCCCATCCCCGCCTGTGTTTTATCTGTTTCATCAAAGGTTGCTACTTAGTTGCTCAGACCAGGGGGAAAAAAAAAGCAAAACAAAAAAAATGGTCTTCACTGATTTCTCCCTTTTACTTACACTTCACCTCCAAGCCACCAGTGAGTCCAGACTGCTCTCCCTTCAAAATAAATCCTGAATATATCCACTCCTTATCAACTCTAATGTTCTTGCCCATACCATGACTTCATCTCTAACCCCAATACTTCTCTGAGCTCCTAACTGGCCTCCCTGTTATACTCTAACCAGCCACCCCCAGCCATCCCTCCCTTTATCCAGAGGGATCTACTTAAAAGCAAGTCAGACCACATGACTCCCAAGCTCAAAACTCTCCAGTAGTTTCTTCCACACTTGGAATAAATCTAAGTCCTTGGATTGGTCCATGAGACCTTCATTACATGGTCTTTGTTCAATTTACCGAAATGCTCCTAAAACATGCTCTCTCCACCCACCATACTGTCCTTGATATTCTTTTCCCACCTTGGGGCATTTGCTCTTACCTGGAACAGTCCTTTCTGAGAATTGGTCTCTTGTATGCTTCATCTGGGAGGACATTGCTTGCTACTCCAGGAATTTGCATCTCTCCCTTTTGCCCATTTCCATTATCCTCAACTCCTTTACTCCATTTTATTTTTGGTCATAATACTGACCACAGCCTGAAATTTTATATTTTACTTACTTACTTTTAATTATATATATATTTATTTATTTTTTCACATGGGCAGGTACCGGGACTTGAACCTGGGACTCCAGCATGGCAGGTGAGAATTCTGCCACTGAGCCACCGTCATACCACCCATATATTCATTTTAGATTGTCTTTCTCAGCTCCCTGAAGATGGGATCCCATCAGTTGTCCTCACAGTTAGAGCCCAGTACCTGGCACAGAATATACAGCAAATAGTTGTTTAATGAAACCAGCAATAATGAAAACCAAAAATAACCTTAATGTCCAAAAGTAGTGCAATAATTTTTAAGAAATATGGAGAAATCACTAAAACCATGTCTTCAAAATTGTTTGAAGTAAACGAAAAATTTCACTCTTTTACAAATAATGTAAAGTGGAAAAAAAACAAGGTGCAAAACTGTTTTGGTTATCATGAAAGTAAAACGATAACCTAAAAAATGGGAGAAAATATTTGGAAACCACATATTTGATAAAGGTTTAATATCCAGAATACAAAAATAAGTCCTTCAACTTAATAACAAAAAGACAAACAACCCAATTAAAAAATGAGCGAAAGGGCAGGCTATGGTGGCTCAGCAGACAGACTTCTTGCCTGCCATGCCAGAGACCCAGGTTTGATTCCCAGTGCCTGCCCATGCAGGAAAAAAAAAAAGAGCCAAAGACTTGAATAAACCTCTCTCCAAAGAAGATATATAAATGCCAGAGAGCACATGAAAAGATGCTCAACATCATTAGCTATCAGGGAAATGCAAATCCAAACTACAATGAGATGCATTTGACACCCATTAGAATGACAGTTAGAAAAAACAAACAGAAAATTACAAATATTGACAGGTTGCGAAGAAATAGGAACACTTATTCATTGCTAGTGGCGATGTAAAATGGTGCAGCTGCTGTGGAAGAGGCTTGATGGCTCCTCAGAAAGCTAAGTACAGAAATATCATATGACCCACCAATCCCAGCACTTGGTATACACCCAAAAGAATTGAAAGCAGGGGCATGAACAGGTATTTGCACACTGACGTTCATAATAGTATTATTTACAATTGTTAAAAAACTCAAATGCCCATTAACTGAGAATGGATAAATTAAATAAATAAAATGGAATAAACAATGGAATATTATTCAGCCTTAAAAAGAAATGAAGTTCTGACACATTTTTTTGTATCAGAAAAATCAGCTGATTTTTTTTTTGTATCACCTATGTTTTTGACAACATAAGTGAATCTTAAGAACATAATGTTGATAGAAATAAGCCAGACACAAAAGGACAAATACTGTATGATTTCAGTGATTTGAAACAATTACAATAAGACTAGAGTCAGAATCTGGAATATAGATTATCAGGGATGGGGTGGGGATAAGGAATTGGAAGTTAAGGCTTAATATGTATAGAGTTTCTACTTGGAATGATGGAAATCTTTTGGTAATGTATAGTGGTATTGGTAATATAATATTGTGAATGCAACTAACAACACTGAAATATATATCTGACTATAATTAAAAGGGGAATGTTAGATTGTTTATACAGTAACAGAATAAAAATTTAAAAACAGCCATGGAACTACTCTACACAAACAGTGAACCCTAGGTAAAATTGTAGACTTTAATTAACAGAACAATTATAAAAATTCGCTGTCATCAATTGTAACAAATGTTCCACAGCAATGCACAGCTTTAGTGGTGGGGCAGTTATAAGAATCTTATATTTTATGCATGATTGTGTAAACCCAAAACTTCTCTAGTAAAATATATATATATTTAAAAAGACCAATACATATGAAAATTATATATTTTGGTCAACCTAATTTTGTGAAGATATCCAGCTAGATATTCAAAAATAAAGAAATTCACTAAAATAGCAATGATGGTTATAGCTGTGTAATGGAACAACAGGTGGCTTTATTATTTATACTTTTGGATTCCTCAAGTCTTATTAAAATAAATATACATTGATAATATAGTTTTTAAAAATTATGGACTATGAAGAATGAAAAAGGATTCCTACTAGAGGTGTGTGTTATGCAAGGGAGATTTAAATTGCAACCTAAGAGCCCAGGGGAAGCCTGGGGATCTGGCCTGGTGATCACCAGTTGTTGAAGAGGAAGGATGAAGGGAGGAGCGAAAAGAACTCTAGAGTTTAGAGCTTACAGCCTGGAAGTGGTAGGTATTTGCAAAGAGAAGAGGAGTGAGAAAGGAGCACGAGGAAGGGGTGCTTGGGGCTAGGTGCTGGCACAAGAGCTTTCCAGTATTCTTACTATTGATCGCAGCACTCAAAGAAAGCCAAACTGGAACCAGAGATGCACATTATTGGTGCTTGGCAAATGAACATTCAAATGAATGTGTAAATGAAAGGATAAAAGAATAAAAATGTGGCCTGTAATAGATGACAATCCAGAAAGCAAGTGTAGCGGAGCAAAGCAAATGCAGTGCTTCCATGCCTCCCTTATGACTGACCTCCAGCACCTTACAATCAACATTTGTGCAAACGCTGCCTCACCTACTGTTCACAAAGAGGTAACAAATGACTGTGACCTTTCCTGAATCCCTTTTAGCTAAAAATAGCATACTCACAGGGCTGAAAACAGAGGCCTTTTGTGCCAGGTAGGTACCTTCATGAAGAGGAGGAGAAAAGGAGGAGGAGAAGGAAGATGGGTTTTGGAAATGCAGGTTGGATTCCTGAACCCTGGACCATTAGGAAATTTTCCTAGAAGCTGGACTGTGTTGTTTCTGAAAAGTAAAATAATTCTCTGGGGTAGGGGAAAGGTAAGCAGAAGAAATTATACTTCTGGGAGGTGAGGACAGGCTGAAGCTATGGACCTTTTCACTAAATATTAAGGTGACTTGGTAGCCCAGGCCCTGGGTATGTTTCAAGGGTTAAGGGTTGGGCAGAGAGGGCCAACCAGGCAGTCACAGTGCTGGCTTCCATTTACTGACAGGCCAGTTCTTTCTGAGAG